>APFE031581050.1:9335-83807 GCA_000404065.3 Pinus taeda
ATTTAAATGTTACAATTTCAGTAAAAACAAATAGATTTCTTTCACCAAATAAACAAAAAACTTCAAAAAAAAAATTCATCTTTAAAACTTTGGAGTTGACAAAAAACTATCCTCCACCATGCCCATCCTCTCCACCATCATAATATCACGAAATCTAGATAAAGTTCAATTTTAATAAACCCAATAAACTTAATTTATTTAAGATAAACATAATTTAATTTATTTAAATAAAAACCAAATATTATAATTAATCCAAATATACGGATTTTAATTATTTAATCACTCAATATAATATATTAATGCTATACATATATACCTATAACTTTAAATAACATTAAATTAATTTATTTTAATAAAAACAAATATTAGAGAATTCCAAATATTACTGCACTTCTTTATAAGACTGTTGTTTGAGAGGGTAGTAATGACATTTTTGCAAAAAAGTGAACAGTAAAAAATAAGTTTTAGAACTTTGAAAGCCCATCACAAAAAACTGCTTTTTAAAATTTTTAAACGTGAAATACAGTCAAAATGCCTTGTCACGGGCATTTTGCCCGTCAAATTCCAACCCTGATCTCAACAATGTTACGCATATTACATTAAAAAAAAATTACAAAAATTAAAATAAGTAATTATATGTATTATTATAGTTTTATTAAAATTCAAAATAAGAATATATGTGTGAGAGAATAAATATAAATATCATCCATTTTAATTCAGAGTAAAGAGGAATCAAATATCTTAAGGTGCAAACCGTTACTTATGTTTTGTAGCAATAGAAAAGAAGTTTACATTTTGAGATATTTGACCCCTCTTAACCTATGGTAGAACCAGAATTAAGATGGTTCCATATTACTATCCATTTACAATCAATTGAACTTCTTTTAATTTTTATTATTTTACAATCAATTGAACTTCAATTAATTTTTATTCTTTTACAATGATGGTTCGTGCTCAAGTTATTCTTATTTTTTATTCTATTTTATTATTATTAAAATAATTAAAATAAATAATAAGAATTTTTTTTTTATTAACTACCGTAGTTAAAATTAGATTTTAATCTAATCCCTCCCTATGTAAAAATGACAAAGAATATATTCTCCTTATTAGTCATTGCCATCTCCCAATGGAATGAGACTATAGTAATTGAAAACGATGTAGTTAATATTAGTTGAGTTCTTTGCTAGCACCTCTTCATCGAGTATAATCAAAGTTTTTAAGTCAATAGTGATTTACCATCTTATTTGGCCTCTTCCTAAGGTATAGAGGCTGAAAGCATATATTATCTTGGCTTTGTATGGTTCATTTTTCAGAGCTATCGATTAATGCTAACATTAATATAGCTGTATGAAATACTACCTCTCAGATACTATCTATGCAGGAATTGTTGTGACTGATGGGCTTTCCCTCGGCATCTATTAGTCTTTGAAGTTGCCAACAACAATGTCTTTGAAGTTTCCACCTGTTGCTATTGTGTCTACTCAGCTCTGTATGTTGTTGCAGTGTTTATAGAACAGAAGTTGAATTGGCATTGGCATTGCTGCATGTTGATGTGGTGTCTATGGATGCAAGGACTAGCGAGAGTGCCCCATGTAAGCATGTTAAGACGAGAACTAGGCTCATCATAGTAACCCATAGTGCTTATGTTGTTGTGGACCACAGGAACACGAACCATTACATAGACTCTAACCCACAACAGGATTAGTTCCAGTCACAAGTTCAGATCCAATTGTAGGTGCGAATTAAGTGCCTTTTGAAGTTTACTACCACGCTAGCAAGGAAATGTTTCCTAAACACCAGTAGTTCCAATTCAATATTGTAGATGATCCATTTGGGTATACAAAGCATATCGATTAAGAGTTGGAGGCAGGTTACCTAGCTCCAGTGCTTAAGGTAGCAGTACGAAAGGTTGCAGTATGTAAGCTACTATGTTTGCTACCTTTGTGCCTTCTGCTACTTCGTAACATCTAGTCTCCTTACATTTATACTTGTTTTCCATGAAGCTGTGCTCTGGTACTGATGGTGGAGGATATGGTGCAATTATTTTTTTTTGTTGTGAAGCCTAGAATAAGCAATGAGTGAACAGAATGAGTGAAACATAAAACAAAATAATACCTAGAGCCTTATAAGCAGCTCAAACCAAGTGGGTCGGGTGTGATAAAAATGCTAGAATTCATATTTCATAATCAAAGATTCCCACCTTCCGCTCTGAAAACTCTGGCCATTTGATTGTACTGGTTCATTCATAGTCTTAGCTAGGTTGGTTCGCGTTTCTCAAGTAGACGAATAACACCAAGAACAGTTCCTATTGTATTCTAACAATACTTTCAGCAAGATCCATCCCTCTATCGATGCAATAAATCAATATGTCTATACAAACCCTTCTGTCCCTGCTTGCTATCTATCTAGACTAACTGTTAAATCCCTCCCTCGCTACCAGGCTTGCATCATTGGATCATGGTTATACCTTCCTTCTATCTGCAGTAACCCTCACTCAATATTGGATCCATCTTGTCTTCATAAGCCCTTACATAAAGAAACAAATCCATCCTCCTATCTTCACAAACCCTTCCTTTCATGAAATCATTCTATCTGGACTAAGGTATAAATCCATATGTCCTTCCATCCTTGTGGCAAAATGTTATGCAAGTTGTGATGTATTTCAGAAAGGTAGATGTACACGTGAAACACATGCATGCTCTGCCTTAGGTCTTCCGTGGGTAGAGCTGGAAGCGGGCCAACCAGACTCTCCATGTGACACAGGGTTACCCTCGCTTATACCCATTATATGCATGTAAAATGCGTTCACACATTTTTCCTAGGTATTTAACTCTCAAAGGAGTCAAATCTTCAACCATAAATGGTTAAGGCCATCTTTTAGTCTTATGCAAAATGACTCATAGACTTAACAAAGTCTAAATATTAACCCACCTTTTCCTTTCTATTAGAAATTAATCACCCCGCTTAAACCCTCATTAACCTTTATATCCAACCTTTCATTCAAATCCTTCTTATTGGGACTTTAAAACCCCTTCCTAACCTTTATAAAACCTTCGCTAACCTTTTAGCGCACATATATAACATTTTTCTCTTTAAACCTTGGCTACATATATTTTAATGCGTAAACCCTTCCATCCTTTGATAAAGTTGGATTTATACATAAAACCCCATATATCCTTGCTTAACCCTTTATAACCATTTACAAAGGAATTAATCACAAAACATACCTTTTCGCTTTGGTACGACTTCTGCACATATATCGAGTTTTACCATTATCACAATTAGCTATTAGCTCTTTCGTTGGTCATATTAATACAAACTTCCTCCTGCCTTCCCGATATGCGATCATATCACTTTCTGGAATACATAGGAAACAATGGAAAACAAAGGAAAACTCCATAGAAACACAAAGCCAGATCTCAAATATTATAAACTCACATAATAAATATCAACAGGTCTACTCCTTTACACCTCTCCATAGCACTACGTTGATCATTCCAATCTCTGATACCTCCAATCTCCAATATTCTCTTATCAGCTATCGGAGTATCGCTATATCACTCATTGGCCTATCCATCACCCATGAGTCCTTAACTCCTCTGATTACTGATTTGTGATTAGATCGCAACCATTGATCGGTTCTCAATCCAATGGTTGATATCCTTTCTCGATGCAAAATTTCCAGACAATCCTCCATTTTTTATCTACACTTAGTAAATCCAACAGTCGACGATGATTTCGAAAATACAACAAACACAAGGCTTAACTGCCTGATACAGTGGTTTCCCTTCTCACCTCCACTACTACATGGCATGATATATATGGAATCTAAGCCAAATAATAAAAACCGCTTACGGATTTCCTTCCGCTCGAAATCAAATTAAGGGCATAAACCCGCCTTCCTTCATTGTAGTTTTCCAATGAGATATTTCAACATTACCTCATGCGAAATGATCTAGATCATTCATTTATAAGATCCAACAACTCCTGTGTACTAATACTTCACTTATTCGCTCCTCCTTTTCACTTAATTTTTACACTAAGTCTTCAATTCTTCTGTGGTTTTTCTCTTCATCAAAGTTTTTGGCCTTTTTGCTATTTCACTGCGTGATTCTTCCTAAACTTGTCTTTAATCCCTCTAATGGATTCAACAACCCATTATGGTCCTCCAAATTTCTCTTCTCTTGTGTAGTTCTTTAGAACTTCACCTTCTTCATTCGTTGTTCAACTACCTCTGAGCTTTATCTTCTGTGAAATCTCACTTCAGTATTTCACCCCAGAGCTTCCCTCTATTCCTCAAATGGATTCAAGGATCCATTCATGATTCCTCTAAATCATTTTGTTCCTCTGTGTCCTTCATAATCTTTTTGCAACTTGTTACAAAGCCTACAAATTCACAAGTAATTCATTCATGAAATACTCTTCAACACATTGACACAGTCAAGAATTATATATATTATATATATATATATATATATATATATTATATATATATTATATATATATATATATATATATATATTATAGTTATATAAAACAGTTAATCACATATCTGAAACTCTATGCCTCACACGGGCCTGTTCTACAATATCATGGCCTCCTTGTGTTGTGCCCGTAGGCTCACATTTATGCCAGAAAGTTCTATTGAGCTAATCCTAGTTCAACTACTAAATCCTTTGTCCACTTCTACTTCAATTCATTCTTAAAATATCTCTCTCGTCCCTCGAATCATGAAACTGTTTTAAGAGTCCTGATTGACTTCTAACTTTTGTCATTTATTCACGACTCATGTTCTCATTTATTTGAGAGCATTTACAACTTCTTCTCACTATCTAATTAACTTCTATTTTATGCACTCAAAAGCCTAATATTACATTAATTTATCACTTAGGAATCCAACTTCCTAAAAATACATGACCCCCTATGTATACTTAATTACAATGATTTTCCTTGGGCCAAATTCTCCTGTATCAGAATCCCAAAGTAGAAAGTATTCATGATCTCTTGATCATGTGTCTTCTGATCTTTGTCTTCGTGGATCCCATACTTTTTTTTTTAATTGTCCAAATGCCATGTACCTTTGTTGCTATTGTATATCTGCTATCTTTTGCTCCATCTTCTTCTTCTTATTAATCAGGTTCAAATTGTGATTGATCATGCTTCTTGTTTCTACCATTTTCCTCCATTTCTATTGCTTCATCATCAGCTGCCATATCTCTTCAATCTTTGTCTTCAGTACATCCTTAGACTGGTCCATGTTATTCTTCTTACTTATTCGTCTTTCTCTTTGCTTTAGGTTGTTAATGTTTTCCACTAATTCTTCAAACTGTTGTTGGTTACTTTCACTTTGTAGTTGTTGGTCTACTTTTTGTTCTTCTTTTTCTCTTGCTCCAACTTTTGCTTTGCTTATTGCGCTTACTGTCTGTCGAATTAGAATCTGATCCTTCCTCTTACCTGCGTAAATACCTTAATACATAACTTTGTGCTCAATTCTTTTAAAAAATGCTTCACACAGAGCTCCTCTAATCTGCTCTAATACCATAATGATGCACGGTTACCCCCACTTATACCCATAGTATGCATGTAAAATGCATCCACACATTTGTCCCAGGTATTTAACTCTCAAAGGAGTCAAATATTCAACCATGAATGGTTAAGGCCCACTTTTAGTCTTATGTGAAATGACTAATGACTTAATAAAGTCTAAACACTAGCCGAGCTTTTCCTTTCTATCGGAAATTAATCACCCTGCTAAACCCTCATTAACCTTTATATTCGACCTTTCATTGAAATCCTTCTTATCGGGACTTTAAAACCCCTTTCTAACATTTATAAAACCTTCGCTAACCCTTTAGCACACACATATATCCTTTTTCTCTTTAAACGTTGGATACATATATTTTAATGCGTAAACCCTTCCATCCTTTGATAAAGTTGGATTTATACATAAAATCCAATATATCCACGCTTAACCCTTTATAACCATTTACAAAGGAATTAATTACAAAACATACCTTTTCTCTTTGCTACAACCTCCACACATATACTGAGGTTTACTGTTATCATAATCAGCTATCGGCTCTTCCACTGGCCACATTAATACACACTTCCTCCCACCTTCCTGATATGCGATCATATCACTTTCGGGAATACATAGAAACAACGGAAAACAAAGGAAAACTTTGTCGGAACACAAAGCCAGATCTCAACTCTTATAAAGCAACATATATAAATATCGCTGGGTTCACTCCCTCAAACCTCTCCACAACACTACACCAATCATTCCAATCTTGGATACTCTAATCTTTGATCTCCGCTTATCAACTATCGGAGTATCACCATATTTCTCATCGGCCTATCCATCACCCATCAGTCCTTAACTCCTCCAATTACCGAATTTTGATTAGATCACAACTGTTGATTGGTTCTTGATCCAACAATAGATATCCTTTCTCGCTGCAAAATTTCCCGACAGTCCTCTGCCATTAATCTACACTTAGTAGATCCAATGGTCAACAATGATTTTGGAAAGAAAACAAACACGGGGTTTAACGATCCAATAAAGTGGTTTCCATTCTCACCTTCGCTGCCACGTGGCATGATATATATGGAATCGGAGCTAGATGGTAAAAACTGCTTATGAATTTCCTTCTGCCCGAAATCCACTTAAGGTTATAAACCCACTTTCCACCATTAAAGTTCGCTGATGCGATATTTCAACATTACCTCGTGCAAAATGATTTGGACCATTGATCTATAAGATCCAACAGTTGCTGTGTACTAACAATTCACTTCTTTGCTCCGTTTTACCTAGTTTTTACACTAAGTCTTCAGTTCTTTTGTGGTTTTTCTCTTCTTCAAAGGTTTCAGGCTTTCTACTATTTTACTACGTAATTCCTCCTAAGCTTTGCTTTAATCCCTCTAATGGATTCAATGACCCATTATGTTCCTCTGAATTGCTTTTCTCTTGCGTATTTCTTCAGAACTCTGTCTTATTCATCCGTTTCTCAGCTACCTCTGAACTTTACTCTTCTGTGAAATGTCACTTTGCTATTTCACCCTAGAGCTTCCCTATGTTCCTCAATTGGATTCAAGGATCCATTCAGGTTTCGTCTGAATCATTTTGTCCTCTGCGTAATTTAGAATTTTGTCGGCAGCCTGTTACAGAGCCTACGAATTTACAAGTAATTCATTCATGAAATACTCTTCAACACACTGACATAGTCATAAATAAACATCTATATATATAAATATAAATAGTCAATTGCATATTCGAGACTATGTGTCTCACCTAGGCCTGTTGCACAATATTGTGGCCTTCTTGTGCTCTACCTGTAGGCTTACATTTATGCCACAAAGTTCTGTTGAACTAATCCTAGTTCGTCTCCTAAATTCTCTGAGCTGACTCCTAAATCCTCTATCCACTTCTACATCAATTAATTCCTAAAAGCTCTCTCTCGTCCCTTGAATCATGAAACTGTTTTAAGAGTCTTGATTGACTTCTAACTCTTGTCATTTATTCACCACTCATGTTCTCATTTATTTGAGAGCATTTACAACTTCCTCTCACTATCTAATTAAATTCTATTTTATGCACTCAAAAGCATAATATTACATCAATTTCTCACTTAGGAATCCAACTTCCAAAAAATACATGACCCCCTATGTCTACTTAATTACAATGATTTCCCTTGGGCTGAATTCTCCTGCGTCACCATGCATATAAAGGTGCTTGTGATTACACCATTCGAGTGAAAGTATGAGCATTATTATTTTGATAGCTGCATCTATCTCTATCGCTATTTCCATGCTTATGAATCTTTGATCATTGTACATCCCCTTGCCTGCTTTTGTCGGTTCACTGAACCCAACCCCTACTTTTCTCGTTGTAGGAGTCGAGTCAATCCCCACTTGGCGTTTAGGGTTGGTCGATGGAACAAACCTTGGCTTGTTGATTGTTGGATGGTGAGCTGGTGAGCTTGCTAGATGGTGGTGAGCTGGCGGGCTTATCTCACTTGCTTGCTAGATTAACACGACTACTTGATGGGAGAATACACCATAACTAGTCCAAGACCCAACGTGGGTTGAACCCATTGAGTGGTTGTTGGATCCCCAACTTGGAAAGAACCCACAATTGTTTTCTTTGATGCTTGAAGGAGCCGGCTGAGCCAATAAGGCAGGATTGTAAGCTCTCTATCTCTAGCCTTCCCTTGTATCGAATAGAAACCATTCTACTGGGGAGGCACAAGCCACATGCCCCACATGCATTTTCTATCCATAGATTATATCCAGAGTGGAGTCAGACTTCGGGAAGTGGGCATGGTCTAGTGCTTACTCATCAAGGATACCTCAAAGGGAATGTTTCTCTATGCTTGTAGATCAGAGGAAGCATCTGCTTTCAAGTTGAGCGGGTCACTTCTTGCTAGGATAATATGGGATAGAGTATTACTTACATGCTTTTT
The DNA here is from genome assembly GCA_000404065.3 of Pinus taeda. Taxonomy (NCBI): domain Eukaryota; kingdom Viridiplantae; phylum Streptophyta; class Pinopsida; order Pinales; family Pinaceae; genus Pinus; species Pinus taeda. The sequence goes on from APFE031581050.1 coordinate 17,798, forward strand.
GCTTGTGTAGGGCGCTTACGCTATTGGTGGGACAATATATGTCGATAGTGCTTCTTTCTTGCTAGTTATTTTTATGTTGTGCACGGGGCTTATGCTACTAGTGGGACCATATATGTCACGAGATTTTATGTTGTATGTGAAGGTTTTATGGAGGGTCTGCTACTTGCCATTTAGCTCTTCCTCCCTTGAACTAAATTTTGAATCTAAATATTTAAATTATAGTAGCACTTGTCTGATAGCTTTCGTCAAGCCCTATGCAGGGACTATCTACCCTGCAGCTCCTCTTGTTAAACTTTGCAATCCGTATTTTGAAATAAACACTCATAATTATTTTCTCAAAAGAGATTTTTAACTCAATCCCCTAAAAATTTATTATGTTGACATGGTTAAGGAAACGTATGGTTTTCTTGGTATGAAAATATAAAATATTGTCGACGAAATTTTTATTGAGTTTTGATTAAGTGATCTAAAATAGTCTTCGATTATAAAGCAATCAAAATAAAGTATTCAAAGCCAAAGTTGAAACAAACCACGTTTAAGAAACTTCAAATAGGTTCCACTAAGTATATAAGTTCTTGAAGTGAGTACCCTTAGAGATCTAATGATGCCATGATAATTAGAAAAGGCCAGCAGAGGGACACATGGTAGAAGACTCGCAGAGAACGAATTAATAAATCAGTAAGGTTAAGTATTTTGATAAATTTACTTTTATTTTTCAACTATTTATTTAATAATAATAATGTTTTAATATTTTTTTATATTTTAAATGAAATAATTTATTTAATTCAAAAAATTATTTAAAAATTTTTATTTATTATTAAATTTTAACAAACAAAATTATATTAAATTTAAAAGAGAATTTAAAAAACAAAAAAAATTGTATATATATTAAATTTTTTTATGTTAGATAATGTCCTTTTTTCATGTTCGATAATGTCTTTTTGAGATCTAATATCTCCATTTAACTTTTTTTTCATTCATGGATAACATCGAATGCGAATCAAAATTCTAAACAGTTTCACAAACTAAACAATATACATTAAGCTTTAAAGTTTGTGGACACCATATTCAACCTCTACATGCTATATTTCAAAATTTTATGTCCATGTCTGTAACCAACAATGTTAATTGTTTGCTATGGTGACAATGAAAATCATTTTTTGTAAGGGGTCATACGAGTAGTAGGAGGATCCTCATTAATCTCACATTAAAAGTGAAATGTTTTATGCTTGGAGCTTATGAACACTGTTTAAGAATGAAGTAGAAATATACTCCTTGCTATAAGGATAAACATTAGGGATGGAAAAACACATCGAGTGCTTATTTGTAATGATATGTTCCAATCTAATTGTTAGACAAATGATCAAGAAAGGTCAATCTTATCTTAGTTCCTTCAGCATTATTTATTTGTCACGAATTTTATTATTTTAGTAGTTGTAATTAGGGGGGAGTGTTAAAATACCTAATTACTCCCACACAGATAGTTTTCTAAATTTATATTGGCAATTAACTAATTCAAGTGTGAGTGAGTTCGAGATCAATCTTATTTCGGTAAAATCAAATTTAGAGTGTGTGGGCATGTTGAAGTTATTTTCAGTGATTTGTTGGTCGAAAAAGCATAAACACACTTCGCTCGGTTCATTGTAATCATCAAGTTTTGTGATCAATATAAGATTTGCAGCTCATGTGTGTTTAGTGTGTGAATTCTAGGTTATTTTGTGCCTTTGTTATTTTCCTCCTTTACATTTCCAATAACGGAAAAAAGTCCCATATAACAACTACTGATCCCTTTAAAGAGAGAATATGAGCCCTGGGTTATGCATAAAATTTTTTTGCAACTATGAGATTATAAGGGGAGGTATGATCACTTACCGGTTTCCTTGGAAAACAACATCCCCAAACAAATATAGATCCAAAATTATATCCTAAAAAAAATATAAATAGATCTCAAGAAAAACACAAGGGAGCTCACATTGGAGCTATGATATCATGAAAGAGTATTAAAATAGCCACGAGTGAGATTGAAAACCTAAACAATCCTTCTACCAAGAGATCACAAGATGAAGAATGAAGAGAAACACACTTCATTACTTGATAAAATGTGTTGTACATGAAATTAATTTATAGGAACAATAGAGGCTTCTAGTGATAGCTAGATGACTCACAAGATAACAAACTGCCACGCAACTGATAAGATCATTACATAATATTATTATTTCTAAGACTCTTTTATTGGAACTCTAACATATTCTCCATATTTGTACTAGTTATGCTTTAATTGTTAATTGTTAAAAGGAACTTCTCAATTATTCCTATTTTCTATCCAACCCACCTTTCTCTTGGTGATCATGCACATATGTTGTTATTAACATCAAAATAAATATCTCTTTTTAACCGAAATCTATTATTTTTTTTTTAATTAAACAATTTTTATGTAATTGTTTGTTAATGCATGATGTTTTAGTTGACCTTCACCATTGAAACTCTACCTTGTAACACTCAAATATAATAGCCCTCATGAAAATTCTATGTAATAATGTAAATAAAGGAAAAAATAAGACCACGGTTAAGGGACACGTATTCCAAGCTGAATTTTGGGCAAAGATATCCTAGTGGGCATCATTGGATGTGTGTTCTAGCTAAGGAAATTAGAAAAGTCAAAGGCAAAGGAATTAAAAGGAAAAGAGGCATTTTGGCACATTTATTTATGAAAATAAAGGAAAATAGGAGAAAAGGAAGGTAAAAGGTCATAGGTTGTATGTGAGGAGGAAATTGGAGGAAAATAATGGAAAATTAAAAAATTACAGGCCTTATTCATAAAAAGGCTTCTGAGGATTAGTTGGTAGGTTCAGTCAATGTAACCTTTAGTTAGTTCAAGTTCGATCTCTCTCATTATTCTCTCTCTTTCTCACTCTTGGTCACTTAGATTTTTATTGGAGCACTCTAGCTTTGGATCAAGGAAAGCAGAAGAAAGCAAAGGGAAAGGAAGGCAAACAAAGGATCAAGGAAAGGAATGTAGGATCAAGTAACTTCAATAGGAATACTTGTAAGTAACCTTTTTCATGTGTAATTTCCTAACTGGTTTGGACATGCATGGCTTTTCATTTTGGTGTATGCTTATCTTGTTGTCGGTGGCATGGTTTTTTCGGGTTATGACAGTTGAGTTCAGCCTAGCCTAGCCTTTTTCTAGATGCCATGGTATGTTGGGATGTTATTTCTATTTTTGAGCTTTGGAACTGTTGAATGGATTTTGGAATCTAGGGCATAGATGGTCTCAAGGTTCATTCCCAAAGGCTTAGGAATCCCTTGACTGGTTTTGGTGGCATACATGGTAAAGCCTGAGGGACAAATCTTGGTTTAGGGACTAGTTATCCACGTTTGGATTGTGGTAAAGCCTAAGAGATAAGGGGATAGAAAGTTCCTCAAGGATAGTGATGGATTCCAAATGGCATTCCAAGTTTGGCTTGGTTGTGACTGGAGCACCAATTTTGGTGTGATCACAGTTTGATGAGGGTGGAGGTGGCTTAACCTGTAGATTCCCTTGGTTGTTCTTGGATTGGTTTTTATATGAGATACCACATTCATGCTTGGAATATGGCACGGGGGTGACTGGCTAAAAGAGAGATTTTTTCAGCCATGTCTATGGTCAGGTGGTAGGTGGAAGTCCCAAACCTGGTCATATTTTCCTATGATTAATAAAATCTAAGTTCTCTTACTTTTCAACTGATTTATATGTGGGTTTAATGGCTTTCATATCTCTAATATTTATATGGTTTTATGCTGGTTGTAAGCATGGTTGAATTATTGATTTATGTCATGGTTATTTCATATATTTGCTTGTGACTATTAAATGGATGGGTGAGAGACCTAATTAATGATGTAGTAGCTCACTGGAGAAGGAGGTGATCTTCTGGTTATGTTTGATAAGTTGTTTCAGTCACTTATGCTATGTCTTGTATCCTACAACTGTAGGTTGCATTTAACCCAAGTGTTTGACAAAATCTTAGTCCCAGTTGGGGATGCTTAGGCATATTCCTCTGGGTGATTTTTTATTGATCAACATTGTTAATAGTTTTTAATGAATTCTAGAAGTTACAACAAGTTTTGGGCAGAGGCCAGGATTCTAGGCTAGAAAAGTGGCTTAAATCCTGGGGTCATTGGCATAGAACTAGAAATGTTGGTCCATAGTCCTTGGTACGCAGGCTTATGAGAGCGAATTTGGGTTTTTTGTCACTCCCTTGCCCATAGCATGAGAGCGAATATGGACTAAGAGATACAGAATAACATTGGGACCCAGGGACATGCTGACTTCTCTCTCGAGGGTTATGTTGATGATGTTGGATGATTGTATGTGATGTTCAATTAATTCCACTTCCTTAAGGTGACATAGGAGGTTGAATCTGATCATAGCAGCATCTCTCCTCGTGTTTACCCCAGTTGACATGCTTACTCTGGGTAGACCTGGGAGGGGGTGCTACATCAACAGTAGCATATGGATCTTGGTAAAGACCTCCATTTTCCATACCCAATCATATTATAATACCTTTTATGGTGTTTGTATTATGATCACTTTTTCCCATCTATAACATGATTCTTTAGAGATGAATGCATCTCCACGTTCGTTATACAAGAGAACAACATAACCAACCTCAATTGTGAAGACACTTTCCATTAAGTAAGCTTCGATGAATTCATTTGAGGACTTTATAGAAGCATTGCTTCTTATGCCTAACATTGTGTATAGATAAAAATGAGTTTTTTGATTCTCAATGATCTAAATGGGAGTGACCTGACATTTATATAAAAAATCTCAATAAATTGTCCTAGGATGTCAATATTAATCCCTCTCTTAAAAATATATTTCTTCTGAAATAAAATATATATTTTAAACTTTTTTTTATTGCATCCATATCAAAATGTTTCCTTGACTTAAAAAATAAGTTTTCCCTATTTGTATGTCTACATGACCATCAGGGGAATCATGCCACATATCAATAGCAGGTGAGCACATTCCATTCCTTTATCCCTAACTACTACGAAAAATATTTTATTGATATTTTGTGGAGGTTAAAACCCTACCGTCTACCTAATAATTTCTAAAAAATAAATTAATATTGTGGAAACCCTATTCATAATAAAAATAATACCTACATTTAACAAATTGAAAATAGCAACCCAAACTCATTAGAGGTAGATGGATTGAGACAGGATCATTGATGAGCCTTGGTATTGCAACAAGAATGCCGCAACTCCCAAGGTTACTGACTTTAACTATCAACCCGTGTTTCATACAAACTTAAGAGGTATCGACACTATATGTGCAACATACACTTTATCCTTCCTTTGTTGTCATGATGTAATTGACTGCATGTGCTGAAGTCAAATCCTAAACTAATTGCACAAAATGAATTGTTCGAAATGGAACTTTAACCTATTGCATGAAAGAAAGTACAAGGAAAGAAACCTATTATAATTGCATAAATATCATGAACTAAATGTAAGAGAAACCTAGCTTAACCCTATTTATCACATGTGATTATTTAAACTAACTAAGCATTAAATCTGTTCTAGAGAATACTAACTGTTGTGTGCACGTGTAAATATAAAAGAACTCATTTTTTAAATATTTTTTCATTATAAATGCAAATACTAATATTTTCTTTATCTTTGGTAGGGGAGACAAGTGTGGAGTAAGAGGGGTATAATGATTTTGGTGGCTTGGAGGTCAAGTAGGGGCCTAATCCCAGCTTCAATGATGAATTTTCTCAATTCTAGCTCAAAACAAGTTGCTACAGGATTTCCTACAGGATGTACTAGTTCTCTATCGGATCTCCTTGTTCTCCTGCAAGATCCCCTGATTTACTATAGGATGTTACAGATTTACTATACGAAATTATAATTCAGCGAATAACAAATAAAATCAAATCCAAATTGGATGGGACAAATTTTTTATTGACTAAGATGTCTTAGGTCCCTATTCCTAGAAGAATCACTCAAAATACCTCTGCTAACCCATGCTAAAAAATAATATAAAATGACTAGTCAAAAATCTAGAAATTCAAGGACTAGTGAGTTGGTAAATCTATAAAATGACTAACCTAATCAAGTGAAAATGCAGTGGGGTAAATTTTTTTATGAACTAGAATGTATTTTTGATTTAATGCAAGTGGAACCAACTCGATTTAATATTGTTATCATACTCTAAAAAATAGCATAACTTTATTGTTATTTACCACAAAGGAGTTCCAAAAATCTAGATTTGGGAATAAGAAAGCTAATCCTGGTAGCTCAATGACTACTATGGAATTCCAAATCTTTTCCAAGCATTAAATGATGCTTGTGATCCCAAAAAAGAACTTACATAAACCATTTAACCCAATCCTACAACAAGAAATCATTAATGCTAAATGCAAAAATAAAAAGAAATAAAAACAAGAGATGTATGTGAATAAGAAGTGAAAATAAGGAAAAAAATGATACAAAAGGGCACTAAGGCTCCTAGGATAGCTAAGACCAAGGAAACTTAGAGACCTATGGAGGAGAGAAATATTTAGAAGCTAAACATGACACCAATCTTCATTATTTTCATCAATACAATTACATCCTTGCAAGAGAATACAATGGATCTACAGAAATATGAGTTCTCTCCACAAGAACACTAATGAAAATATTTCCCTAGAGGAAAATTCGACTTTGTACTTATAAAAATGATTAGGAATATTTTCCCATAAATGGAGGAATTTTTCCCCACGAAAATCCCTTGATTAGTGGATGTAGTTCCCAATACTAGGAATCTACATTAAATGGCAGGGAACACATTTCTAGATTTTCTCAATCATTGGAGTTCCACAATTCGTGCCATAATTCCATAATATCTTGTTTATTTATTATTTAATAGTGATCCTCATATAGTAGGGAGCAAGTCCCTAAATCATCTCCTCCTCCAAAAGCTAGAAATAGATTAGAGACCTCTTGGAAAGTTTCTTTTCATCACTTCAGTTTGAGTTTGGTTTTGATGGTGGATGCCTCATTTCCTTTTGTTGCCTTCTTCTTCTCTCTTGTGGCCTAGATGGTTGCCTAACGGCCTTGGACTTATTTGTTTTGAGTAGGTTTATCTTAGGTACTGTCATTTTGGGTTTTAGCACAATTTTTTCTTTCTTCCTTCTTGTAGAAGCATTCTGCCTTCATGTAGTAGTCATTCATTCTTCCTTTAAAGTCTTCTAACTATATGGGATTCATGAGAAATGATGCAGGCTTATGAAAATGGAGAGGATTCTATCTTTGTTTTTTCAAGAAATTTTTAGGGTGAGATAGGGTTTGTTCTTGAAATTATGAAATTGTATGGATGAATTATGGATAGATAGTGAATATGAAGTGGATGGAGGGCTTGTAGTGTTGTGGTGAATGAGCAAAAAGATCTTCTTTTAACTGCTGATCTCATTCCTTGAAATCATCACCCTTCATAATTTGACTTTTCAACATTGCATGAGTGAGAGAGTGAGCTACATGGTGAGCACCAGTATTGCAGCAATAATGTTGCAACTCCTGGGCTACCGACTTTACTCTTATCAACCTGGTAGTTCGTAACAAACTTGGAAGCGACGGTGTTATATGCACAAGTATTAGTTCTTACTGCTGGTCGTCACTTGGTCAACCGGTGCAAGATCACTAAGAGCTCAAGCCAACTTCTATGGATTCCAGAAGAAGCTCTATATGTGATGAAAGGAAAAAGAGAGGGTACTCTGCTGATGCTATTCTACTTGCAGAAAGGAAGACTGAAATGTAAAGCAAACCAAGGAAATCCTAATTAACCACTAATCCTACTTTTGTAGAAATCACTATGAAAACTATGAAAAGAATGCCATTACCTACTCAGGGAAGTAAACAACATCCACCTAAGCTATTTCTGGAAGTAAATGAGCAAAAAACATCTTTTTGGATTTTTATGTATTTTTATGTGAATGTGTCATGCATGTAATTTTTTTGTTTGTGAATGTGGCAACGAATAGGCAACGATGGAGGGTGGTTTTGTGACTTGAGAGGATGTAAGATGGTGTGGATGGGTCCTAGGAGGTCTCAGGTGGCCTTTTGGAGGTTTTTTCCACACTCAGCCTTCAAAAAAAAGCCTACAGGAAAATGTATAGCAGGACACAGGAAATCTACAGGAGGAAAAATAGTGTTCTATGGGAGGCCTACAGGAGGAGGCCGAGAGCAGTTTTGGATGTTTTGAGGGTGTGAGAGTGGGTAGAAAGGGTGCATGAAGGTTGGAATGAGGTGTTAGGGCACCTAGGGTCTACCAAGAATCATTAGGAGAGAGAAATATGATAGGATCTACTCAAGGAGAGAGGAAGGAATTCTATGGAAAATGCAGGAAACTAAGGCAAAATTGAGGGGATAAATGGGCGAACTGTAGGGCATGGATTAGATGGACGATGGACTGGATGATAGGCTAGACTACTACTAGAAGATATCTACTACATAAACAACTGATAGTCAACCAACGAGATTGAGAAAGCAAGGAAATAAGTGCATCTAAAAAAACATATTTTTTGCATCAAAGTAAACTATGATCTATGGAAGAAAATGCTGACAACCATTGCATGAAAGAAAAACATGAAAAAAGACTATTGCAAATAAGGAAATTAGCATGATTAATTTATGAAGCAAGGAAAACTAAATTGTGAACCAATTAGAGAGTTGCAAACACTAGAAGTCCTATAAAGGAGGAAAATCTGTTTTTGGCGAAGCAAGAGGGTCTTTGCCTCAGATCATTGTCCCAAACGGAGGAAGAGAGGCCAAGGAACTATTGCTAGCCTTTTGGATCTTTTATTTATCACTACTTAACCTGCTATTGAAAACACAAATGGAAGAAAACTATTGAATCATCAAAAACAACATATTCTTAACCATAAGAGAAATATATCTAACAACGACCTAATCTACAAACTGAAATGAAACATACAAATACAAGAAAAGAAGAGTTTGGCTACTTGGATTGGACCCTAACCCAAGAGATTCATCCCTCTATGGTGACTCAGTGCTAACTCAAAAGGGATTCCATCTTTATTCTCAAAACAATAACAAGATTACATGAACTATCAAGATATTAAGCTTGAAGTTGAGCAGAGTTTACATAAGAAAAACCACAACAAAAGTTCAACAAAAATTTGACCAACTCCCTAGTGAAGCCCTAGGTCTCTCTACTGATATAAATGAAGCTCCCAATAGCTTCCTTAAAATCAGGGAGGCTTGGCTCCCAAAACTCGAGATAAACATTAGTTATCCTCCACTTTTCTCGGTTGCCTGCTAATGCATGACTTGGTTGCTTGTACTCCGAGCAAGGGAAGTTCAAAGTGAGGAGTAATAAATGAGGGGGATTCCCTCCTATAAGTCATCTCCTTTGCCTACTTTGAGTTATTGTTACGATTTGTCCACTGGATCCTTGACTTTGACCACAAAAATCATCAATAATCTGCATTAAACACATATTAGACCTCATGGCATCATAACTAACTCAAATAACTCTATAAGCATAAATATAATCAGAAAATAATGCAATAAGCTAAGAGAATGGTTGATTTGACTAGGTTAGGAGGTAAAATGAGCCCATATAATTACCCATTTATAAGGCTCATCATCACCCCCCTACTGAAAGTGTTACTCATCCTCTGAGCAACTTAATCCATCTCTTCATCTTCGATGGCCTTGGTGGCCTCCCTAGCATCCCATGCTTCTGATGTGGTCTCCTCCTCTTTGTCGTAGAATCCTACCTTTTTGTCTACCTCTTCCCACTTTTGTTGCTCTTCTTCTTCTTTTCTACCTTCTGGCATTCCTAGCAGCAGTGTGGGACTCAATTTGAGGCCAATCCATATCCTTAAAACGTGCAATGGCTTGAGCCTAATCACTGATATATCTAGGGGAAATTTGAGGATTATGTGCAAGTAGGTTATGTGTGCTGATTAGTGCCATGGGGTATGATGGCTTAGCTCTGATCATTAAGGGCTCATTCTACTCCTTTATCATGAACTTTCTTATTTCTGCTGCCCTTAACTCTTCATGGTTCATCCATGAGGCCATGGCCATTAGTTGCAGGTCCCCTAGCCTAGCATTGGGGTCCCACACATTCATGTCTATGAGGGCCATGTTATGTAGATAGAATTTTTCCATCTTTTCCTTATATTCTGAAGTGCTTTGGTCACATAGGTCCATAAACTGCATGTAATCTTGCAAAGGAATTGTGTCTCTTTGCGCCAAAGTCTTGATCTGAAATTGCATCCATTGGTCCTTGAGATACAGGCCATAGGATTTTGCTGGTGTACTACATTGCAATGCTTCAATGGACCAGCTGGCCATGCATGCTAGTTGGGTCTCTTTCTCGTGCAATTGTCTTCTTAGAAATTCATTTTCACTTTCCAAGTGACTCTTTGTGATTTCTTCTCTGTGTCTAACAGAACTTAACTCTCTACCCATTTCTCTAAGCTTGTTCTCCATGTGGCAAATATCCTCAACTCCTTTGGATTTGGTTATTTGCATACACCTATGGGTCCTTATTCTTTCTTTCTCCAACTCAAAGAATAGTGGAATTGCAATTTTTTGTGGAATGATTCTCCCCCCACCCAAGAAGATTGTAGTAGGAGCCAAGACTAGGCTGGGGTCAAGTTCTTGGGCCTCCGTTGCTTCTGCCTTCCCCTGTGGTTGTCCTTCTACCCTTTTTTCAAGTTTTCTGGTCTCCTGTATTTTTGACAGGGTCTCCTGGAGAATAGTTTGTGCCTCCTGTAGAACTGTTTTTGAGTCTTGTATTTCTAATTTTTCTTTCCATGTGGGAGATCTAGGAGTCCCCCTTTCATAAGTAATAGGTTCCTTGGAAGGGGATTCTTTTCCTTGGGCAGAGGGTGAATATTCAATAACAATATGCACTTTAGAAGAAGGCTGGGGTTTCCTTGTTTTGATCCTTGTGCTCTTCCTAGCCCTGAAATACATTGAGGTATGCCTCTTCCTCTTTTTTTTTTTGTTTAATTGGGGTGCTAAGGGCAGTGAGAGTAGTTGCTGCCTCTCTTTCTAGGGTTTCAGGAGACACTTTTGTCCTTTCTGCCCCGTTTCCTCCTTTTTTCTATGTTTCTCTATTTTCTCCTTCTCTCTTTTGGTTTCTTTATTCTTCCCTTCTTGTTCCTCTAAATCACCAGTTTCTTCTCTCTCCCTCTTACTACTCTTCCTCCTCACTTCCAGTGGGGCTAACATCATAGGTCAAGGCGTTTATGTCATCTTCAGTAGTCATGTTTGGAAAATTTCCCATGCTACGGGAATTGTAAATGTATGGAGGGCTTCTTCCACTAAAATTTTGATTAACCCATGGTGAGCTAGCTGGTATGGATTCCCTACTTTTATTTTAGTACTGGAGTCAATCAGGGACTGCAGGAGGAAGTAAGGGACGACGAGCTTCTGAGGTGCTAGAGTGTCCATGCCATACCTTAATTCATGCATGATTCTAAAGTGGTAACCATAGATAATGCTATACCTCCCTTCATAGGAAATATATTTGATTATCTGATAGCTAACTTCATCCCAAGGGTATGGTATGCTAGCTGTTATTGTGCCATTCTTATCCTCTATAGGGGTTTCATCATTTTGGAAGAAATTCTTCTTGGCAGCCTGGCCAATTGGTTTTTAATCCTTACTCCAAGGCAACCCAAGAGGAAGGGTAGTGACCCTACTGATAAATTCAAGGGTTAACTCCATGGAAATGCCTCTAAAAGTGACAGGGGCATGTGTTCTGGAGTGAGGGGCGAAAGAGTGGGCAAATTCCTGAGAAATTTCCTCATCAAACCCTCGGAATTTCTCAAAAAAATTCATCTAATTGGCTCTTGTGAATATGTCCACTACTTGGGGGTGTGCATGGAGCCTGGAGGAGTTGGTTGGCTCCTTCCTCATGAAACCTCCTGTCATTTTGTCTACGCTTCCTTGGAAAACAAACTATGGAAATGGGGAGAACAAAAATATTTCAAGAGAAACAGAGAGACAAAGACTGTGGTTTTTTGTGAAATAAGAAACAATTCTTTTATGAATTTCCTCGACCCAGCAGTTCTATTTTCTCCTCAAAAACTAAACCATTGTTAGCATATTTTGATATTCAATGGAGGTATGCCAAGAACCTACCTTTGTAGCTCTAGAATTTTGCTAAAACCCATGTTTTTCCTTTCCAACATAGCTTACTGGCCCTCCTGTAGAACATTGCCAGCCCTTCTGTGGGATTCCTGTATGTTCTTCTATAGAACCTGTAAGTGCTCCTGTAGAATGCCGAGAGCAGGGATATTGGAGAGATCAACAGAGAACGATGGGTATGAGGCTTATAGGTGCACAGAAAGGTAGTAGGAGTGGAGTTTCAAGGAGAGAATGAAGGATAAAGGTGGTGAAAGTGCTTCGACGAGGAGTACTTATGTCTTTATATGGATATTTCTAGTGATGGATGGTGCGCTGACCAAGTGTATGTTGGCCCCATTCAGACTGTTGGTCTCCACCTACCTTGTCATCATTTCCATTTCCTTGCGATCACCCCTCATGATTGCATCGGAGTTCCCATCTTCTCCACTACATGTCCTTCACATCGCTCTTGAGTTTGACTAAATGCACATGTGGTGACACCTTCAGATGAGTGAAGTCAACTAGATGAGGGTGGCCAAGTTAACTGGCAACCTCAACCCCAACCATCCTCAACCATCCCATTGTTGTTGCATGCTCTCTAATTATACCAATGCAAACAGAGGAGCAGGTTAGTCACTTACCGAGATCCGAATGTGTTTGTTGTGAGGTGTTGCGACCTCTCCTTCTGCTGCATGCCTTTATTTCTTTTGATGCATGCTTGTCTGCTTGCTGAGATATGGTTGTGCTATGTATAGGTTCCTTTTTGGCTGGATCTGATCTTCAAGTGTCTACTTCAACCTTCAAATTTGCACCCTTATGTTGTTGATGCTAGATTTTAATGGGATCAACTGCTACAGGAATTCCTATAGGAGCTCCTGTAGCTGCTTCTCCCTTTGAAATTTTAGCTTTTTCTGTGCTTGGATATATGAGGATGGTGCCAAAAATGTAGATAGAGATGGAGAGGTAATGGTTATGCTTCAGGTGAGGTGAATGGTGCTGTTCTTTTCTTTTTTTCTTTTTTTTTAACTGTTTTTTTTGTGCAGGGAAAAGAATGGTGCTTGGGATATGATGCAGGTATAGAAATGATGGAATAGAGGTTTGAAGACTGCGGGAGGATTTATGAACCCTTTATGAAGCTTCCCTAATCTTCAAACTGCCTTCAAAATCCATTTCTGGCTCTCTGTAATTTCTATAGGAGCCTCCAGTAGAAAACACAGGGCCTCTTGTAGAAAACACAGTTTTCCAAAAAGGAGCACATTAAGGTGAAAAGAATGTCAAGAATGATGGAGAAAGGTGAGGGAAGATAGGATAGGTGATGTTATTGGTTTCAAAGATCCTTTGGCACCTCTTTTTGCTTCCTGTAGTCCTCCTGCACCTGGAATACAACTAGAAATTCATATTTTTTATTTTTTATTTTTGAATACAACTAGGGTACCTCCAAGGGAGGTTTTCTCCCAGGGATCTTATTTTCTTTCTTCTCTATTTTGACACCATTGGGCCACCTCAAGCGATGTTTTCAACCAAATGATGGGACTCAAGTGCCTCATGGAGGTTTTCATTTGAGTCCTTATTATTTTTTTTATTTTTTCTTTTCTTCAGTGAGTGAGTGAAGTGGAGGCTAAGACATGCTCCACTACCATCACTAACTTATTCAATCCTTCAATGAACTTGCTTGGAGAGGGGTTTCTTGTAGATTTTCAACCAGTGTCCATTGACAAGTATGGGGATGGCTTCATTTTCAATGGTTCTAACCAGAACTGAACCATTGTCATTGCATTTCACCACAGTGCAGGGTCCTAGCCATCTTTTCCTCAACTTGCCCTTGAAATATTTATATCTTGAATCATAGAGGAGTGCCCAATATCCCTCTTGAAATTGCTTCTCTTTGATGTTTTCGTCATGCCATATATTCCTCTGAAGCTAACTACCTCTGTGTGGAGAAGGGCTTGCATTTTGTGTTCATCCAATCCATTAAGTTGGAGTAATCTTTCCTTCTGTGCATGGATAAGGTCTAGGTCCAACTGAGCTACCATCCTAGGGTGTTGAATTCAAATTCTATTGACAGCAAAGCCTTCTTCCCATAGACCAGCTCGTAGGGTGTGAACCCTGTAGTGGTCTTCCATGTTGTGTTGTAGGCCCAAGTGGCCTTAATAATTTGTTTGCCCAGTCTTTTTTGTTGCTACTCACTACCTTTGTCAAGATCCCTTCCAATGCTCTATTAGTGACCTCCACCTACCCATTGGCTTGTGGATGGTAAGGGGTGGAAGTCTTGTGCTTGATTCTATGATGTGTGAGGAGTTCTTCAATCAGATTAGAAGTGATCTGGCTACCTTGATCTATGACCAACTCTCTTGGATACTTGAACTTGTAGAATATGTTCTCTCTCAAAAATTCAACTACTTTTTCCTCTGTCGCTGCTTTAATTGCTTTTGTCTCTGCCCACTTTGTCAGGTAATCAGTGCACACAATGATGTATTGCTTCTATTTTGAAGGAGGGTTGTTAGGCCCCACAAAGTCCATGCCCCACTTCTAAAATGGCTTAAATCTCACTTGAGGCTGCATGGGCATTTCATCCTTTGGAGTAGGTTTCCCCATCCTTTGACACCGATCACACTGGCTGGTATATCTCCTCACATCCTGATGAAGAGTGGGCCAATAGTAGCTTGCTTGTAATATTTTGAAGGCAATTGTTTTTTCTGCAAAATTACCTTCACAAGGCCCATCATGACATGTTAGGAGGATGTCAAAAACTTCCTCCTCCCTGACACATCTTCTCAATGTTTGATTTAGGCCAAGTTTGAAGAGATTGCCCCCAATCCAGGTGAAAGGGGTGCTTTTCCTTACTATCTTGCTCTTGTCTTTTGAGGATAAGTGTGGTGGGAACTGTGCCAAAACAAGTAGTTTGCTAATTAGCAAACCATGGAGAGAGTACTGAGATAGAAAACAAATGTTCATCTGGAATTTGATCATCCACCATTCCTTCTTCACCTGTAGGAAAATTTATTTTAGACAAAAAGTCAACAACAACATTTCTTTACCAGGCTTATCAACAATGGTCAAATCAACCTACTGCAGTAAAAGAAACCATCTAATAATGTGAGCATTCACATCTAGTTTGTTCATTAAATATCTAATTGAAACATGATTAGTGTGCACAAAGGTTTGATAGCATATGATATAATGTCTAAATTTGTTTAAGGAATGTACGATAGCTAGGATTTCCTTCTCAGCTGCCGTATAGTTCAACTCTGTCTTTAACATGTTTTCACTTATAAAGTATATGGCATAAGGTAACTTTTCATCGACTTTTCCCAAGGCTGCTCCTATTTCTTTGTTTGAGGCATCTGTGTGAATGTGGAAAGGTAGGGCCTAGTTTGGGCCTCTCAAAATTGGGGCAGGCATAAGTTTGTTTTTCAAGGTATCTATGGCTTCTTGATAGTTTTCCGATCATATGAATTCAAAATCTTTACCCAAAAGACCAAACAACGGAGAGGCTAGCTTGCTGAAATGTTTAATGAATCTTCAGTAATACCCAGCTAAGCCTAGGAAACTTCTGACATCTCTCACCTTTTGAGGAGGTGGGAGTCGTTGGATGATGGAAATTTTGTTGGGGTCCACCTGCAATCCTTGTTGAGATATTGCATGCCCTAGCATGGTCCCTTCAGTCATCAAATATTCACATTTTTGCACACTAAGGGATAAGTTCATCTCAATACATTGTCTAGAACTTTTCCTAGGTTAGATAAAGTTTCCTGAAAATCAAAGCCATAAGGAGTAAAGTCTTCCATGTATATATCGACTGTGTCATGAACTAATTCAGAGAATATACTCAGTACCACTCATTATGAAGTGGATAGAGTGTTACACAAACCAAAAGGAAGGACCCAGTATGCAAAGGTACCCTGAGGACAAGTGAAATTGGTCTTATCTTTTTCTTCTGGGCTGATTTGAATTTGATTGTACCCACTAAACCCATCTAGGAAAGAGAAAAACGTTTTCCCTACTAGACCATCTAACACTTGATCTATGAAATTTAAAGGTAAATGGTCCTTCTTAGTGGCTTTGTTCAATTCTCAATAGTCGATGCAGATTCTCCACTTACCATTTTTCTGGTGCACCAGCACCAAAGGAGAGACCAATTCACTGTCGGAGATGGGATAGATGAACCCTGCATCATGAAATTTCTACAGTTCTTCCTTAACAATATCTTTAAGTGTTGTGCTCATCCTCCTTTTAGGCTGCCCAACTGGCTTGAAAACTTCCTTGATGTATATATGATGAGGACAAACTAAGGGGTGAACTCCCTTCATCTCCTTATAACTCTAGGCAAAGGCATCTAAGTGCTTTCTCAGTAGGCTACACAGTTCCTTCTCTCGAGAAGTTGATAGGGATGGATTGATTTTCAAGGTTATTTCTGGACTGAACTCTATTCTTAACATGGAGAGAAGTGGAGTCAGCCACACAGAGATCAGCTGAGGGGCTATTTTGGGTTTCTCTTACTATGTCCTATAAAGGTGACACATTGGGATGTGGATTTTGAATCATATCATCTTCATCTTGTTTTTTTCCTCCCATGGTGATTTTCAATGTACAAAACGGTGTAGAATAAACTTCATCCTCATCTTCCTCCTCCAACTAGAGAGGTAAATCATGTTCTAACAAAGTTTGGGCAGGATGATATAAGATTAATTGCTTGGACATATGCCCATTCTTTATGGTCATGTTCCTAGCTCGACAGCTGAGGTAACCATCAGCGGTAGCCAACTAGGGTCTTCCCATAATGAGAGGATACCCAATGAGCTTTGCCTTGGGCTGGAGAACTAAGAAATCAACAGGGTACTCCTAAGAATCAATGGAGAACATCACATCATCCACAATCCCCTCAGGCGTCACAGTGGAACGGTCTGCTAATTGTAGCACGGTTGTGGTCTTCCTCAAGGAGCCCTGAAGGTTGAGTTTGAGCATTTTGTCCTTTGTCATCACATAAGCGGCAGCTCCCAGATCAATCAAAATATATGGAATCATGGTGCCATTGATGTGGACATCAACTGTTGGGCTTCCAGGGTCTAGATATTTTGGATAGTTACCTGCCCCAACATTAGGTCAGATAGCTGCCCTATGACATTGATGATTGGGGCATCTCTCTTGCACCTGACTGGATGCCTAAAGCACATACCTTTAATAAACCTATTATAGATAGGCACCTCCTTTATGGCTTGGAGAAGTGGTATCTTTACACATAGATGTTTCAATTCCCCCAAGAGTTCAGTTTCTTCGGGGGTAGGCTGGACTGTCACGGATAGTCTCTGAAGAAAGGGTGGAATTTATTTCGGTTCACTTTCCTCTTTATCTTCCTCAACCTCCCTAGTTGGAGGTTGACTATCTGGGAGAACTTTCCCAGATCGCAGGTTGATCTCCTAAATATCCACAACATAAGTTGGGCATGATGGTTCCCCACTATACACTTGTTGAGCATGTCTGTTGTTCAAGTTTAGATTCGGCTGGGCAAGCATTTGGGGTTTATTTACAGGAGCAAGACGTAACAGTTGTGGTTGGGTAGGTGGTGGAGGCAAAAGAGTGAGGAGAAAGTTGTGTTAGGGCCTCCACCCCTGATGAGGTGTATTCCGTTGAGGTGACGGCTGAGCATAGAATTGCAATGAATGGTTGGTTGGTTGGGCATGATATTTAGATGTGAAGGACAAAAGATGAGGCATGGACCAAGAAGGATGAGCAGGGGGACCCCAAGAAGGTATGGAAGTGACTTGGTTGGGGTGGTAGTATGTCTCGGATGTCCCTTACATCCCCTGTTGGTATGGTCTAGGTGCATGCGGCCTTCTTTGGTTTATGTAATAGAGCTGTTCAATGACTCGCTCATCCCCTTGATATATAGCTTTAAGTTTGGGTAAGGAAGGGAACTTATCTGTGGAATGATTTTCTTCACACTCTGAACAAACCTCTATAGAGTTCAATGGGCATTTTTTCCTAGGATACCTCCCAGTGCATCTAGGGAAAAACATTGCCAAATCCCTCTCTACTTCCTCTTGTTTCCTTTTGATATGTAAGGTATCCATTTGCATGGAAAGAGTCTACAACATCTCACTCTTCAAGTCTTCCAACATGTTTCCAATTTCTCCTTTGATGGATGAGTTAGAGGAAGACGTACTTGCTATGGGTTGACTCCCCCGACCTTTCTTTCTGGCTACTCTAGAATGGTTTCTAAAAACAGCCTTTATGTCTTCATATGATAGTTGGTAGATCTTTCCCCCGGCCAGTAGATGGAGGGTGTCTAAAAGGACTTCCTGAATTCCCCTGAGCAGAACCAACTTCAGAGACTCAGGGTCAAGTCTACACACAACCCTTTTGTGATTGAGTTGGAACCTCTCCTCATAGTCTTCCAGGGACTCATCACTTCCTATAGTCATTCAGAAAATTTCTTCTTTAGTATCTTTTGACCTACAATGTTGTTGATAGTTGTTGTTAAAGACTTGCTGCTTTTCAGCCCAAGTTTTGATACTATTGCCAAGTAATCCCATGAACTACTGCAATGCTACATCCTTGAGAGTAGAAGGGAACAGTTTCAATTTCTGCTCATCTTCTGCATAGTCATAGGTTCGGCAGATAACAACAAACTTAAACAAGAAGTTGTCAAGATCTTCTATAGTTAGACCATGGAAATGTGGTAGGGCGGAAGCACTTATATTGTTCATTTTCGTGTCCCCATTGGTCTCCCGTATGGGAAAGGTACCCTCTATTCTTTCTCCATTCCCCCTAGCATTTTTTTGTTCAGCCATTGGCTCTAAAGGAATGTTTTCTTCTTCTTCTTCCCCTATAGGTTCTTCAAACATGTCGGGTTGTTCACCTAAGGGTTATTATTAATTGCAGCTAGTGAAGAAGAGAGAAGGTTGCCTGTGTGGAGCAGTGGGGGTGTTGGGAAAAAAATTACCTAAATTATATCTATTCCTATGAGGCATGAAAGGAAATCTTTTTGGCTAGTTTTTGTTTCTTTTTCCCCACACTGATAACACCTACAAAACTGAAATTGATTGCAAAAACAAATTGAAACTAACTAAAATGAACTTGCTGAAATGAAATTTATAGAATTGAAGAGGAAAGAAAGGAAATGTAGGACTAAAATCAATCAAATGACTATTCTACTTTTGCTGAAATGGAAATTGCATAATTGAAAAAGGAAAGAAAAAGAAATGCAGAACTGAAAGAAAGGAAATGTCTATTCTACTTTTGCTGAAACAAACTATTACCAGAATGTTGCAAGACAAAATACAAGAAAGCAGTAATCACATAATACTCTGACGCCTCCCCAGTGACGGCACCAGAAAATGGTGAGCACCAGTATTGCAGCAATAATGTTGCAAGTCATGGGCTTCCTACTTTACTCTTATCAACCCGGTAGTTCGTAACAAACTTGGAAGCGAAAGTGATATATGCACAAGTATTAGTTCTTACTGCAGGTTGTCACTTGGTCAGATGGTGCAAAATCACCAGGAGCTCAAGCCAACTTCTATGGATTCCAAAAGAAGCTCTATATGTGGTGAAAGGAAAAAGAAGGTTACGCCACTGATGCTATTCTACTTGCAAACAAGAAGACTGAAATGTAAAGCAAACCAAGGAAATCCTAGTTAACCACTAATCCTACTTTTGCATAAAGCACTATGAAAACCATGAAAAGAATGCCATTACCTACTCAAGGAAGTAAACAACATCTACCTAAGATATTTTTGGAAGTAAATGAGCAAAAAGCATCTTTTTGGGTTTTTTGTATTCTTATGTGAATGTGTCATGCATGTAATTTATTTGTTTGTGAATATGGCAGTGAATAGGTAGTGACGAAGGGTGGTTTTAGGACTTTAAAGGATGTAGGATGGTGTAGATGGGTCCTAGAAGGTCTCATGTGGCCTTCTAGAGGCTTTTTCCACACTTGGCCTTCAAAAGAAAGCCTACAGGAAAATCTATAGGAGGACACAGGAAATCTACAAGAGGAAAAAAAACGTTCTACAGGAGGCCTATAAGAGGAGGTCAAGAGCAGTTTTTGCTATTCTTAGGGTGTGAGAGTGGGTGAGAAGGGTGAGTGAAGGTTGGAATGAGGTGTTAGGTCACCTATGGCATACCAATAATCATTGGGAGAGAGAAATATGATAGGATCTACTCAAGGAGAGAGGAAGGCATTCTACGGAAAATGCAGGAAACTAGACTTGGGCGACTAGAGGAGGATGGATTGGATGGAGGATGGAGTGGCTGATAGGCTAAAATTCTACTAGAATATATCTTCTGCATAAATGACTGACCGTCACCCAATGAGATTAAGCAAGCAATGAAATAAGTGCATCTAAAAGAAAACAATTTTTTTGCATCAAAGTAAACTATGATTTATGGAAGAAAATGTTGATAACCATTGCATGAAAGAAAAGAATGAAAGAAGACTATTGAAAATAAGGAAATGAGCATGATGTAGAATTTCTGAGGCAAAGAAAACTAAACTATGAACCAATTAGAGAATTGCAAACACTAGAAGTCCTATGAAGGAGGCAAAACTGTGTTTTTGGGGTAGTGAGAGGGTCTTTACCTTAGATCATTGTCCCAAAGGGAGGAAGAGAGGCCAAAGCACTACTGCTAGCCTTTTGGATATTCTATTTATCACTACTTAACCTATTATTGAAAACACAGATGGAAGAAAACTGCTAAATCATAAAAAAAACCCATTCTTAACCATAAAAGAAATATATCTAACAACAACCTAATGTACAAACTGGAATGAAACATACAAATACAAGAAAAGAGGAGCTTGGCTACTGGGATTAGGGCCTAACCCAAGATCTTCAGCCCTCTATGGTGACTCGGTGCTAACTCAAAAAGGATTCCATATTTATTCTCAAAACAATAACAAGATTACATGAACTGTCAAGATAATAAGCTCGAAGTTGAGCAGAGTTTACACAAGCAAAACCACAGAAAAAATTCAACAAAAATTTCACCAACTCCCTAGTAAGCCCCTAGGCCTCTATACTTATACAAATGAAGCTCCCAACATCTTCCTCAAAATCAGGGAGGCTTGGCTCCCAAAACTCGAGATAAACATCAGTTATCCTCCACTTTGTTCGGCCTGCTAATGCATGACTTGGTTTCTCCTACTCTGAGCTGAGAAGTGAGGAGTAATAAATGAAGGGTATTCCCTCTTATAAGTCCTCTCCTTTGTCCAATTTGAGTTATTTCTACCATTTGTCCACTGGATCCTTGAATTTGACCACAATAATCAACAATAATCTGCATTAAACACATATTAGACCTCATGGCATCATAACTAACTCAACTCACTCTATAAGCATAAATATAATTAGAAAATCATGCAATAAGCTAAGAGAATGGTTGATTTGAC
The DNA here is from genome assembly GCA_000404065.3 of Pinus taeda. NCBI lineage: Eukaryota > Viridiplantae > Streptophyta > Pinopsida > Pinales > Pinaceae > Pinus > Pinus taeda. The sequence continues at coordinate 39,327 of APFE031581050.1, forward strand.
TAGGTTAGGAGGTAAAATGAGCCCATATATTTACCCATTTATGAGGCTCATCACTGCAATTAACTAGTTCAAGGTGGCTGAGATTGCTAACCCGTGCTTAGCTTATAAAACCTCATCTCTCATGCATTGACAACAAATTTATAACTATAATATGTTCAAGAGAAGAGGTCAAAAATACTTCGTACATGTACCTACCTGATGGTTGTTGGAGAGACATTCATGCTGCTGATGAGTTGATGTTGTTTTGCTTCTCATGAATCATGTGCATCTTCTTGACTGTCTTTTTCTTTTTTGTTGATCTTATTTTTTTTGATGGGTTGTCTTATTATTGATGTTTAGGTGATGGGTTCCTTTGTTGTTGCTAGTGATCTATTTTTGTTTCTGTTGAGTTCTGGAGAAGATTCTTCATCCTTGGAGTCCTTTTTCTGAAGATGGATACAAACTGGGTGATTTCCTATGTGGAATAAGCTGCTACAAGATTTCCTACATGATACGTACAGTATATCCTGTAGCTACCTCTCCCCTAAACTTTCATAATTTATCTCAACTCTGAAGCATAAGGGATGTTGAAATCAATGGAGAAGATTGATAGAGAATGGTAGGTGAGAGATGTTGTCTTTGGGTATTCATCTTTCCCACTTCTCTCTCTCCTATGATTGTTTTTTTTTTTTTTTTGTAATCTGTGATTTTTTTTTGAATTAGTTTCTTTGACGGATGCAGGGGTGACATGGTGATGAAAGGAATGGCTATGGTGTGGTGGAATAAATGGTTTTTCATCCAGACACAAGATTGTGTCATCCCTTTGCTCTCGAACTACCTTTCTTGGGATTTTCAAGGTCAGTGTAATTCCTACAGTAAACTCTTGTATGTTTACAGGGAATCCTGTAGAAAACATAGAGTTCGTGTAAGAAGGGATGGAGGGGTTTATAAGTGGAAGAATAGGTGAATAGTGGAAGATATGAGATGCGTGGATTGAAACATGGCTCTTGTAGATCCTTATGTCCCTCTCATGCTATGATTATCCTCCTCTTCCTGACCTATAAAACAAAATTTCCATTTTTTTTTTTGTATCCATTCTTTTCTTTTTTTCTTTTCTAAACAACTAATCTGCCTCCAAGGAGGTGTTCATCCTAGTTTCCTGCCCTGGGCGCCTGAAAAGAGGTTTTCACTTAGAGGTTTTTTTTTCATGTAAGGTAGAGAAGAATTTGAAGATGGAGTGGATGAGTGATGAAAGTGGTGTTGGGGGACCTATATCAACCTTCCCTAAAGAATAAATGACATTTTGACTCACTTATCCAATCATATTACCTCTTTTAGCTCCTTCTTGTCCTCCCTGTAGAATTTATGAAACTCCTGTAGTAATTCAGGACAACCTCTTGTAGAAGAATTATTTTATCCATATCTCCCAAATGGTAGAACGGATTGACTTGAAATGTTATTATCATGTTGTCATCATCATTATTCACCTCCCCATAAAAACATTTGGTAAATGGATGCACAAATCTTGAGAAAAACTAAAAATGGTTGAAGGTGATGGAGGTTGATTTCTCGAAAATTGTACACTAGAATTTTCTGAAATTGGTTGAGCATGTTACCATCCTCCATATACATCTTCCCCTCAAACAACTTGGAAAATGGATGTATGGTTTTCAAGTTATGTAAAAAACAAATTTCTGCTCTATGTATTTTTTGTTTCATGTAGTAAAACAAAGCATTCCTGTAGTATTTTGGGACAACAAGGAAAATGAGTTGTATAAGCTTGGGAATGATGAGTGGATTGTGGAAATAGATGAGGGTGATGGATTGGCATGGCCTTGGTCCTATTGGAGCATTTGAGCAAAGGGGGAGAAAGTAAAATTTTGACTTCTTTTGACTAGGTTTGACCGAGTTTTTCTTTTCTTTGCTGGCAACTTGTTTTTGTTCCTTGTAGATGTTGGGGAGCACCTACATTCATCAAAGAGATACATGGAGCAAGGATTTTTTTTATTTTTTCCTTTTTGATCTTCTAGGCCTACTAGCTGCCTCAAGGAATTTTTCAACTAGTAGGTCTTCCTAGGCACCTCAAAGGAGGTTTTCACCTAGGATATTTTATTTTTTTTCTCTTTTTTCTCCCTTTTACTCCTTTTTACCCAACCCATTGACCACCTTATGGAGGTTTTCAATCAATGATTCAATTTTAGGTGCCTCAAAGGAGATTTTCACCTGACATTTTAAATTTTTCTCTTATTTTTCATTTTTTTTTTACTACCCTACCCTACTTGAAAAACAAAATCACTTTCAAGAATAGGAATACTTCCAATGGAGCCATGTGCACATCAAGATGACATAAAAACTGATGTTTAGGCTAGATATGTATGCTTTGACACGTACTTGAATTTGAGAGATCAAATGATTTGACTTTGATGATATCAAGTACAAGTGAAGAAGAGGCCATTGTTGCAACTTAATGACTAACTACAACAATATTTCAATATAGTTGTGATGCCCCTGGTCCACTTGTCGACTTGGATCATCTTGGATGTCTTCTTCTTCCATGACCTTCAAATCTCCCTCTTTTTGATGATTGTTCTATTGAATACATGGAGGATTTGATGGTAACCATGAGGGAGCTCTCTCGATTTCTGATTTTGATGTCTTCTCTTCATCAAGTGCAACCCATGATTTTGTGGTCTTATCATTTGAATATTCTTCTTCTGGATGTGGTCCTTCAATGATATCAAGATAATCTCATTTTTTCAATACTCTTCCTGAGCTATGGTGAATACCATTGATCTCAAGAGGAGATGTTTGGAAGTGTTGTACCTCAACATTGTAAGTGGACTGAGCTACTTCAATGTGTTGGTTTGGAAATGGTGGTATAGGTAGTTGAGTGGGAGTGGATATTTAAGATGGATGTGGTTGGGGTTTTGGTTGTGGTGGAGATGAATGGTAGGAATAACATGGAGTTGGGTTTGGAGGATATTCAGGAAAATACTGAGGATATAGTGGATGGCTATGATAAGTTCCTTGCCAACCTTGTTGTCATGATTGGTTTTGGGGTTGAGACGGCCAATCTTGCCAAGGAAAGGGTGTGTTCCAATTGCTTTGAGGTGGATATTCATAACCTTTAAATTGTGAATTAGGCTCTTCCATAATACTAGGTTGACTAGGTTCTCATGGTCCTCTTCGAGCTACATAACATAGCTGCATTGGCAATTGACTTACTCCGTTGTCCTCTTGGTAAACTTTCTTCAACCTTGGTAAGGATGGACAATGATTAACATCATGTGATTCTGAATGGACAACACAAATATCAACATCTTCTTTTTCTTCATCTTACATTCTTAACATTTCTACTTGTTTTGTCAAATTGCTAAGAATTTTTGCTTTAAAAGCATGAAACAAATTTCCAATTTTAGCATAACTTACCGATCTTGATGCCAATTTACCTACTCTTGCCTTTCCTCATGACATGTGTTTGAATGTTTCACAAATTTCTTCAAATGATAACTGGTATGCATCATCTCTACTCATGAGATCAAGGAGATTAATCCATTAATCCCTAATTGTTCTAAGTAAGAGGGTTTTTATTTTGTTGGATTCTAAATGATGTAGTTTTTCCCTCTTAACATTATACATGAACCTCTCTATTAAATCCTCAAGACTCTCATTTTCTCTTTGATTCATTCTAAATATTTCTTCTTATATTTTTCTCTAAATATCTTTTGCATATCATTCCATGATCTTATTGAATTAGTCCCTAAACTCATGAACCATTTAAGAGATCTATCCTTCAGTCTTGCTGGAAACAATCTTAGTTTCTGATTTTTGAATAAGTAACAATAAGATCTACAAATAATTTCAAATTCAAAGAGAAAGGTTTCCGAATGCTCTGACCTTAGACCATGAAATTTTTGAAGAAAAGATGGAGGGATATTCTTCATGTGCACACTGCCATCAGTATCTTGAATGGGAAATCTGAGAGGATCTTCCTCATTCTCATCATCTCCATCCATTTCTTCTACATTATTTTCCATCTTCTTCTTCTACCTACAAAAGTGAATGGTGATGCGGCTCTTACTGCATCACGTGATCAAATGGGGGGGTGGGTTTGTGTTGGATATATTTTTGTTTTTTTGATTGAATGAAAACACTAATGTGATGCACTTCTCTATTTTTTAAACGAAATATGCTTAATGGAAATATTTTTTGTTTTTGAAACAAGAAATGAATCAAATAGCGAAGAAAAAAATACATACTTTGACACCTCCCTGACAATGGCACCAAAAAGTGATGAGCCTCGATATTGCAACAAGAATGTTGTAACTCCCAAGGCTACCGACTTTAATTATCAACCCAAGGTTCATACAAGCTCAAGAGGTATCAACACTATATGTGAAGCATACACTCTGTCCTTCCTTTGTTGTCATGATGTAATGGAGTGCATGTACTAAAGTCAAATCCCAAACTAATTGTAGAAAATGAAATGTTCAAAATGGAAACTTAACTTATTGGAAGAAAGAAAGTACAAGGAAAGAAACCCATTCTAATTGGATAAAGATCATGAACTGAACGTAAAAGAAACCTAGATTAACCCTATTTATCACATGTGATAATTTAAACTAACTGAGCATGAAATCTCATCTAGAGAGTACTAACTACTATGTGCATGCATAAATATAGAAGAACTCATTTTTTTAATCTTTTTTCTTTATAAATGAAAATGTTAATCTTTCCTTGATCTTTCACAAGGGAGACAGGTTTGGAGCAAGAGGGGTATAATGATTTTTATTGCTTGGAGGTCAAGTAGTGGCCTAATCTGAACTTCAATGATTATTTTTCTCAATTCATGCTCAAAACAGGCCGCTATAGGATTTCCTTCAGGATATACTAATTCTCCTATAGGATCTCCTAGTTCTCCTATAGGATCCCCTAATTTACTACAGGATGTTACAGATTTACTATACACAATTATAAATCATAGAAGGACAAATAAAATAAAATCCAAATTGGATGGGACAAATTTTGTTATTGACTAGGATGTCTTAGGTCCCTATTCTAAGTAGAATCACTAAACAAGACCTCTATTAACCCATGCTAAAAAATAACACAAAATTACTAGTTGAAAATCTAGAAATTCGAGAACTAGTGAGCTGATAAATCTATAAAATTCCTAACATAATCAAGTATAAATGAATTGTGGTAGTTTTTTTTATCAATTATAATGTCTTTTTGATCTAATACAAGTGGAAACAACTCGATTGAAGCTCGTTAGCATGCTCTAAAAAATAGCATAAATTTACTATTCATTGCCACAAAGGCATTCCAAAAATCTAGATTTGGGAATAAGAAAGCTAATCCAAGTAGCTCAATGATTACTATGGCCTTCCAAAGCTTATCCAAGGATTAAATGCTACTTTTTATCATGCAAAATAAATTACATAAACCATTTAACCCAATCCTACAACAAGAAATCATTAATACTAAATGCAGAAATAGAAATAAATAAAAGCAAGAGATGCATGTGAATAAGAAGTGAAAAGAAGAAAAGAAATTGATACAAAAGGGCTATGAGGATCCTGGGATGGCCAAGCCCAAGGAAAATCAAAGACCTATGGAGTACAACAAGACTTAGAAGCTGAACATGACATCAATCTTGATTATTTTCATCAATACAATTACATCCCTACAAGAAAATACAATGGAGCAGCAAAATATGAGTTCTCTCCACAAGAACACTAATGAAAATCTCTCCCTAGAGGAAAAATTGACTTGGTACTTATAAAAAATGATTAGGAATAATTCCCCATGAATGGAGGAAGTTTTGCCCACCAAAATACCTTGATTAGTGGATCTGGTTCCCAATACTAGGAATCTACATTAAATGGTAGGGAACACATTCCTAAATTTTTTCAATCATTGGAGTTCCACAATCTATGCCATAATTCCATAATATCTTGTTGATTTGTTATTTAATAGTGATCCTCCTATAGTAGGGAGAAAGCCACTAAATTATCTCCTCCTCCAAATCTTCATAATCTTCCCAATATTCTCATAATATTCCACAAAAATAAATAATATTAGGCACAAATATGCAATTATTCGTAAGCCTTCATAATGAATATATTAATGTTAAAAATACATTATCTGATGTAAAAATTGAGGTTTAATGTGCTGAAGGATGGTCATAGGGCTTAATTTCTGTTTAATTTAGAGGAATGGACATTAATTTATGTCTAATTTAGAGGCCCATCAATCATATGCTCCATTGATTGATTGGATTTAATCACCACTTCGGCACATTATTATATTGGTACGTGCTTTAATAATAATAAAAAAAATTCAATGTCGAACATAAATTATACACCTTAATTCTCACCTTAATTTGACATCAAATTTGTATATAAAGTATTTTTAAGTAATAAAAATAGTTTAGTCTATAATTACTTTCTACTTATTAATCTAAAAGGAGATATGTAATTGATTCATTACTCAATATGGAGTTGACATGTGACATGTAATTCCAATTTTCTCATCATGTTATTCTATGATAGCTTGTTAACCTACCTATTGTGAGATTGTTTGATGTACCTTGTCCTATTATGCTACGATAGATTGTTAGCGTGCTTGTTGTGATATTGTTAATGTAATAAATCCTTGTTAGTGTTATTAGTATAGTTATGAGGTATGTGTGCTTTAGTTACATACCAACACCTAACATGAATGTGTTAGCATAATTAATGATTGATATTATTTTTTATTTATTTTTAAGTAGAAACTACTTTATATTATATTATATTAAACTCATGATTACAATTGCTTCTTAGCACGTATGGTCAGTCAGATTATAGACCCGACCATTGACAAAAAAGAGCTTTTATGGGATTTCTTTGATTACAAAACATATAATTCATCCTAGTCTATTTTCTTTTTAGAATTCATGGGTTTCATCCAAGATCTAGACTGGTGACGGTTGGCCTCTTTTGATACAAAATGGGTGATAAACTTGGTAGGACCATGGGTTGTGACAAGATTGATGACAATTGCAACATCAGCTTGGTGACCCTTGCTCTTGCTAATTACATATTTTTCGACATATTGTAAACAAACCAAAAAAGTATTGAACCATATGGCATAGAACTGAGACAAAGATGATTCAGAATGCATCTTACCAATTATTTCAAGGGGTCCTCTTCTAGTAGGATCAAATTCTCTAGTGTTCCTCTAGCAGGGGTGTTGATTGAAGCAGGGTGATTGGTTGAAGTGCCCCCAGTCTCTCTCTTGATGGTGGGCACATTGTCTCCTCCAACTTGCATCGTCACCATTATTCTTTTGAGAAGGGCGTAATGCATAGAGTCTTTGGTGATAAAACACCTATGGTGGAAGGTATCCAAATAGACTGTAAACTTGTCATTAAGGATGTCCATATTATTCTTAAGGGTTTTGGTGGATTGACTATTCTCCAACAATTCCAAGCCCATAATTTTTTTTCTAATTCCACAAGAGCTCGATGGTTTGAATGTAGAGATTTTTCCTGGCCTTGGTGAAGCCTGGGTCAATAATCTATGATAATTAAGCATCTATTTTCTCATTGGTTGTTCAACACCGAATAACACTGACCCGATCCTCCACTTTCGGGATGCTCTCTTGAGCATTCTGGGGAAAATGTTGTTGTAATTGAGGGCATCCTATCTGGCTATCACTTTAGCTCTCGTTCTCAATTGCATGACGACATAATTCCATCATTCCCTCTTCCTGCCTCTATGATGGAAGGTGGAGGGAGAATTGCTTTGGAAAGGAGCCATACCTATAGGTAAGGTGATAGGGGTATTGCAAGAAGAGTTGTTTTGAGGGTAGAAATCAATGGCATTGAATGAATTAGGAGAGGGGGTATGCTAGCGATGCTAGTAGTGGGAAAGAGCATTGAGCCTAGGGTAGTCATAGTGAAGTATATAGATGAGGAGGTTGAGGAGGAAGGTGGGGATAGTTAAGCCATTAACGCAGGCCAAAGTAGTGTACTTAGCCTCCGTAGCAGTGTAGGAGATGGTATTGGAGCTTGGTTTCAGGGGTAGAAATTCGATAACTAGAGGCATGATTGGGATCTCAAGTCCCATAGAAAAATAATTGGATTTGATGCCAAAGGCGAGGTTCATGATATTGAGTTAGGGAGAATGTACCATCAGATATTGAGAGACTTGTTGTCTTATGGAAGAGTAATTATGATTGTTTCCTTCATTGTCCTTAGCATTGATAGCCTCACACTCCCAGTTGAGGGCACATTCCCACAATTCTTTACATGCAAGGGATTACAACATGTCATTGCAAGTTGTTCCTTCATTGGAAAACCTTTTCGCCAAGCCATTCACTTTCCTTCTGACCACCTGGAAGTGAAAACCACTAAGGTAATTGATGTGTTGATGGATATGGTGAAGAGTTTTGGTCAAACACAGTTGTTTGTTACCCTGTTGCTCATGGACCCTTCCTCGAGTTTTCAAGAAGCTAGAGTTATTAGCATCAATTCTCCTTTGACAATCAGGGTGCTAAAGGGTTTCTCTTTGGTGATAGCCAGACCATGCTCCATTGCATGGAGCTCTACCACATTGTCATTCGTGCCATTGTAATTTAGTTTTATCACATTACTATCTAGGGATGACTAGTGATTATGAGCTTTGGGAGAAGCATTTGTAGGGTTAGGAGTGGCCTGTAATTAGTAGTGAATATCCAAAAGGAGAATACGCTAGTCCACAGGATGAGGGGGGCCTTGGATGGTGGGAATCTTGGATATGGCAAAAGTTTCATGCATGCTTTGTTTGATGATGGTAAGAAAGTTTTCCCTTGGCCTCTTGACATTATTAAAAGTTATGCCATTATATTCTTTCCAAATAGCCCAACAAATGGTCCCCTAAATGTGATTCCAAGACCAATCAACTGTAGGGTAGGTGTATATACTAGAGAACCATTTATCAAAAGTGGTTTGAATTAATACCCTATCTCTATTTGTGGTTATAAAAATATCACCCGCCTAGTCCCATACCTTCTTGGTATAGTCACAAATGTTCAAAATATGGTTGGGTGTTTCTTCCTATGATTCATAGAGAGGACATATAGAGTGACCAGTGAAACCCCTAGGACAAATATTGTCCCAAGTGAGAATTTTATCATGCATGACTAGCCAAAGAAATAAGGTGATTTTGGGCCATAGTTTTCTCCCCCAAGGAGTTTTCCTTCTAAGCTACTGATGCAGTTGATCATGTTTTGCTATGTAGCCATAAGCCTCCTTGAGATTGAGAAGCCCGACCACTTTTTTCTCCACCATAGTTTGTCTTCCCCATGACCAACTTGGATTTGTTGCTCTTGGAGGAGTTGGTCAAAAGAATGTCAGTCAATATTTTTTGGTAAGGGAGACAACTCCTGAATGTCCAACCACCCTCACCAATGAGCTTCTAGGGCTTCTAATAGTGGGAAACTTGAAGTTTCCCTTTTTCTTACATAGTTCTTTCAAGGATTGCATGTTGATATTTTTAGAGGATTGGTAACTATTGCCAAGCATGTTCATAGAAGAGAATTTTTCCCTTGTTTCTAATTTCCCATAGGTTGTGTTCCAAGATGATGTTTTTATTTTTCTACTCCAAGTTCCATATTTTCGATCCATTGGTATTTCCTGTGAGCCTAATAACATCCCTATTGGAATGATTAGGATCATATTTCCCTCTCCAAAGTTGGCCCCAAGGAGTGTCTAGGCTATCCAAATATCTCCACCCAGTTTTATCCCCTAGGGCTTTTCCTGGAAGATCTGGGTATCTAAGGTTTAACCCACCTATATTATTTGGTTTACATAAATAATCCCACGTCACAAGTGACCATTTCTTCTTCGCATATGAAGATCTCTAGACAAATATTATTTGAATGCTACATATGGCATTTGTGATGCATTTAGGGGCAATTAGAGTTGAGAAAAGATAGAGAGGCATGGCTTGTAGGATAGATTTGACTAAAACAAGTCTTCCAGCCAAGTTGAGGGATCAAAAGGTCTAGTGAGAAATGTTTTTATGAGATATATTGAGTAATTCCTCCCAATTATATTTTATGTAGGATTTATTAGTGAGGGGGAATCCCAAATATCTAGAGCGAAGAGAGAAAATATGAAAACCTAATATTCTAGTGATATTTCTTTGAATCGACAAGGGGCTATTAAAGAAGATTTTTTTATATTTTTCAAGATTAATAGAGGTTCTTGACACTTCAGAGAAAATTCTTAGAATACATTTGAAGGAAGTGGCTTCATAAAAAATGGGGTTGCCCATTAAGAGAGTCTCATTAGTGAATTGTTGTTGGTTGTAGGTTGGGGTAGTGTCATGGAGCTTAAGGATAGTGAGGCTATTATTGATGTTTGAATCTTGGAGGGATTTGCTTAATCCTTCAACCATGATGCAAAAGAGGAAGGGGAATAGAAAGCATCCCTTCCTAATGCCCCTTGAGGGGGAAAATGGACTGGAGGCAGAATGGTTAATCGAATAGAGAATAAGGCTCCCGAGTAGAGTCACGATCGACTCAATGCAGTTCTATTGGAAACCAAAGTTACTAAGGACTTCATGCATGTAATTCCTAGTTGGTTTTGTCAAAGGAATTCAACATGTCCAATTGCACAATCATTTCGGGCCCGTTGTAAGTCTAGAAAAAGTGAATAGTTTCATGAGAGAGGATAATGCTATCTAGGATTTATCTACCTTCCAGATACTTTGCTTGATCGGTTGAGATTAGAAGGGGTAGTATAGTCTTGATCCTTTTTTCCAACACCTTCCAGATCATTTTTTAAACTACATTACAAAGGGATATTGGTTGGAATTGGTCAGGAGAGTTAGCCCCTTCCTCCTTTAGTTTTAGATTAGGGAACATGGCATTTAAATCCCCCAGAATTGTTTTGTTGATCATAGACTCCCCCACCAAGGCATGAAATTCATATTTGATGAAGGACCAACAACATTTTAAAAAGTCAATAGTGAAACTATCGGGTCCTGGAGCTTTACCTGAGGGCATGTTCATCAGTGCTTCCTCTTGTTCTTGCATGGAAACCTCTTCGAGGAGAATGTTGTTGTGATGCATGTTAAGGATGGTAGGGATATTATTGGTGAATTCTCTAGTGTCCTAAGATCTGTCTGCATTGGGCTCCTGAAGGAGTTTGTTATATTGTTTGTTTATTTCCCCAATATTTCCTCATGGGAGTTGAAAATTCTCCCATATGTTATCCTCAGGATTAGAATTCTATTATTTCTCCTGTGTTGGATAATAGAGTGGTGGAATAAAGATGAGTTCCTTTCAACACATTTGAACCAACGAATCCTAGATTTTTTCTTCCAAAGTTTTTCCTCCTGCTTGGCTCTTTCCTCCCATATTTTTTCAAGATCCATTTCCTCCTCCTTCATCTAATCTCTAATACCTTGTTGGATGATTCTTTGTTGGAGCTCCTCCATGCGTTTTTCCAAATCCTTTTTATCCTCGATAATGTTACTGAAGACATATTTGTTCCATTATTTGATTTTATTCTTTATGTGCTTTAAATTTTCTTGGAATTGGTACATTTGAGTGTCACTTAGAGGTGGAGACTTAGACTTCCAATTTTTCATGTTTCTAAATAAATTCGGATGCTCCAGCCAAAAAGCTTCAAATCTGAGAGTCTATTTTTGTGGGTTGTTGAGATGTGAATCTTCACAGCTATCAGTCAGTGATTAGATCATGATCGAGGTAGAATTTTGCATTTAGTTTCCCATGAGGTCAGGTAGATTTCTTCTGAGATGAGGAATCTACCTAGCCTTGAGGTATTTTTCCTATCCCCTCCTCTTCTATTATTGTAAGTGTAGGTGCCATTCACTATCTGTATGTCCACCAGATCCATTTTGTCTATGGTTTCTTGGAAGGCTTCAGAGTCTCTGTCGAACTTCCTTAGGCCTCCTTTCTTCTCTCACAAACTTAGGATCATGCTAAAGTACCCACCTATGATTTTTAATGGATGGGGTATGTTATCAAGGGTTCCCATGAGTGAAGATAGCATTTGAATCCTTTCTTCCACCCTATCGGGTCCATAGATGCTAGTTACACAAATAGTTTCTATGGTTCGTATTATTTTGAGTAAAACAATGATAGAGCTTCTAGTTTCCATTGAGGAGGTCAATTCATATTGCGAGATCCTGCACAAAATCGGTTTCCATTCAATTGTTACACATGTTGCATTGGATAAGTAGTTGCAGAATTTACAAAATTCTCTTTGTAGCCTCAACAAATTCTCTAGAGTGATCTTTCTCTCTTAGAGGAGCACTATATCTAGTTTTCTAGACATTATTATTTGATTAAAGAGTCTCTTTTTCCAAGGCCATTTAAGACTCTAATGTTCCATGAGACGTAGTTCATTGAGAAATATGGTGAGTTAGGGTGAGATCTCTTACCTCGCCCTCATTGATTAGCCTTTCTCCTAGCTCATAAAGGAGTTGGACTGTGGTTTTTGATGGAATCCTTTTGTATGTGTTATCTTTCAGGTGTTTTCTTGTCATGGCCTTTTTTAGTTCTTCTTGTAATAACTATTCCCCCTCTACTTCTTGGATATATTCCTTAGGTATAGTGGCTAAGCCACTTTTGTCCCATACTTCTGCTATCGAGTTGAGATCCACTCCTTTGAGAGCTTCTTCTATGACATGGTCCTCTTCTTTGTTTTCTTTGGCCTCTAGATCTATATATATGTCTTCTAATGTCTGGCCATTCTCAATGTGGCTTTGCCTAGTTGTGTCCCCTCAATTTTTCCCTTGTAGCATTATAATTTGGTTTAGCATTTCACTTTCCTCCTTGACATGTTCTTCTGAGGTTGGTTCTTTTGGTGCATCTTGCAGGGCTTTGAAGTTATTTTTGTTGGTTGAATGTTTTTTTCCATGTTTTCCTTGAGTTTCCCTAGTGTTCCTACTTTTGGGGGTTGCCTTAGTGAATCCTTGTTCATCCACATTCCTTTGCGTTTAGGTGTTTATTTATTAAGAGACATTTTTTGGACACTCTCTAAAGATATGCCCATGCTCATGAAATTCCTTGCACCTAAAAGGTATGTTCTCATACTCTATGCTCTATAGCCATACCTTATCTCTAATGACTAGTTTGATGGCCTTTGGAAGCGCTCTTGAGACGTTCATGTAGACGCAAATTTTGGTGTATGAGATGCAATAACTATTCCTAGTACCCTTTGAAATTTTTATTTATTCTCCTAATTCGTCTCTTATTCTTTTCAACATAGAGGGCAACCAATAATCCATGGGAGTGAATAAATCCTCACCCATACGGGGAAACTGGTGAAATATTCGTTTTCTGGTGTGAATGTTTCCTTCCAATAGCTCATATACAACCCTGCCGAGTTGAATACATATGGGTTGCCTTCAAAGATATGGTCATGGTCCTCTAGGAGATCAAATATGACCGTGAAGAAACCCTTAGAGCCTAGTTGCAATATTATTTCTCCTTTTCGACACCACTTGTTCTAAATCCACTAGATTAGGTTTGTTTCTGTAGGCCAAATACCCATGAATTTACATATGATGATGTGTTCCTACATGAAGTCTCTATATGCAACAACATCCATTTCTTGAATATCTAGAATTGGTATTTTTTTTTCCTTGGGTTTGCAATTCTTATTGGTCTGAGTTTGAGGTCGATGCCTTTCTACTACACTAGGTTGGATGGAGCCCACTACATCATTAGGCCGTGAGGTAGATGGCTTTCCTAAACCTTTCTCTATCCCTTTGTTTCTTGGGCAAGAGAGAGTCATTTTCCTGGAGGAATTGAAGGAATTGTAGGTTGTTAACTCAGTGAAGAACAAAGCTTCAGGATCCCTGCCCTTTCCCGAGACATCATCCTGAAAGGAGGGGGCCTCTAAGGCCCCCAAACTTTGTCATGGCAGAGAGAAGAGCAACGCGAGTCAATAAACCATAGCATGGAGGTCTCAAAACGTGATTCAAAAGGTCAACTCCCTCTAATTAATCTGTGTTAACGATATAGCTTATAATTATTCTTAATATTGATTGGTAGTTAATTAAATGATTAATTTTTAATAATTTTTATGTTTTGATTAATGATCGATATTTTATTATAATTAATTTAATATTTAAATTATTTTTATTTATTTTTAATCCTTGATTTTACCAACCTTTAAAAGATTATATTATTTTATATTGTGATTAAAAAGGGGTGGGTCAATGACTTAGATCACCCATGACATTAATTAGGGACAATGGGATATGTAAGATAGATAAGGTGGGGTGCAATTGAGTATTTTTAAATAGAGTTAGGTGACATTTATAAGGGGATACTTTTGGAATTCATGTGGATATAACGATGAAGGAAATAAGATTGGAAAGTGTTGGAAAGGAGGGACAAGAGAGGTTAGAATCAATTTGGACAATGGAATGAATTTTGGAGTGTGACATTAGGAACATGTTGGCACTTGAGAACACAAGCACACTAGGACTATTTTTCTAGATTTGGGGTTGGAGAATCAAAGAAATAGTTTGACCTTAGTCAGAAGGGAAGAATGTTTTGTCTAGTCATCTCAGAAATCTCAGAAGGAGCACCATTCAAGGGAAACAACCACAATCAAGCAAGGTTTGTTTTGTTATTTTTCGAAACTATTTGAATTTTCTCCATGAATCAAATTGCATACATATAAAACATGTTGAAATCAATGTTCTAAATGATATTTTCTGGGAAGAGATCAGAAAAATGTTAGAATTTGTTTCACATTTTATTTTTTTCTCCTTCTGGAAATACTTGAAATGAGGTATTATGAAAGCCAAACAAAGATAGTATGCGAAAGTTTCAATCTTAGGAAGTTGGCAGTCCAAATTACCCTAATGGGGCCCAAAATTGTTGGCACTTCATCCACTAGGGGTAGCACATCACACTTATTTTTATGATAAAAAGACTTGTGTGTTTCATTGTAACAAACATCAGAAGATGTGCATCTGAACATCTCTTCTTATAGATAAGCTACCATCACCCAAGCTATTTTGTTTCCATTATGCATGTAAAAAATTTTCAATACTTTCTATTAATTAATTGAAGTTATCTTTTTCGCTGTATATTTATGTTTTGTTTAAATATGTATTTCATTTTGTTCCTTCATAAATATGGATAATTCACAAATCCCATCACTTTATTCATGAACTTGTAAATGTTCTCATTCTCGTTCATCTTTAATGTCTCAAATTTCCTCTAGATGATTTGGAGCTTCACAATCTTAACTTTGTCATTACCTTGATATGCTAATGTCTGGATATTTTAGGCTTCCTTTGCATTCGAAGCTCCCACTATCTTTAGAAGAATTACATCAACTACTGAAATTTAGATAAAAAAACTTATCATGATTTTCCTTTTTCCTCACTTCTTCAATTCTATTTTTATGGTTACTAGACATGCCCTGCAAAGTTGCTTGATCTTGTTGTGTGAAGCCATTCTCAATTTTTTCTCTAACTTCATGTAACTATAAGAAGCTCCTCATTTTGGATGAAAACTCATAGTTATTTCAAACAAAATCTTCTCCCTCTCCCTCTTCTTTCAAAAAAATATGTAACAAAATCCTTAACAATAGATATTCAATCTCACTTTACTATGGAGATTCTTACCCTATTAGTAGGTCTTATTACAAAACCATAGGTTAATATTATATCTTATTGATATGACATGCGAAGAAAAACATAACTCATTTCATATGGTAAGTATTCATATGGTATTTTTTCAATTAACCAATTTAATTAAAATGATAGAAAAAACATAACTACTTTTGAGATAAATCTCGACCTTTGATCTATTTCATGGAGGTTAAATGAATACACATGAATGAAACCCCAATAACCTAATAGAGTGAAGTGACAATGCATCCACTCACATATTTAAAAAGGAACAAACTAGAAACAAATATCATACTCATATAAGTTAATTTCAATTTATGATTTTTTTTTTTTTTTTCTCGATAAGTTATGGAAAAGTAGAAATTACCCAATACACAAAATTGCGGTGGAAACTGTTAACATCAAGAATGTTACAAATATTAATACGACAAACTATGTCTCAAGATATTAAAATTATCTTGGACATGCAATCAATTGGTTGAGGGAATATCTTAACCACGCACCAATCTAGAAGGCTAACTAGTGAGAGAGAAACTCTCAACCAACTAGGCCCCAACAACCTACTAACTAATAAGAACATACTCCTAGTCATAGAGCCTATAACTCTACCAATACTGACCAATAAAATGAATAATAATTAAATATATGATCACACAGACATATAACAAAAGTAGTAGGTACATATTCTAACACTCCCCCTTAATGACTACTTTTCTTAATCTCAATTAGCTGAGGTCTTCACCAATATGTTCCATTTTACAACACATGATCCATTATAAACTTAAGCACCTCATGATTAGAAAATTCTATCTATAAACTAACCTAGCATGTATAAACATTATTAAAAAAAGATGTTGGCATCAATATAAAGGAGCAACAATCCACCAAAAAGCTTGGATCACTAACTCCTACAACAATTATTTTACTAGGATGTCCCTTCACATACATGGTTCATTCCATCATCTTGATTTCCATACCTATACCTTTAAGCCCCCCTACAACACCATCGTCATCATCCTGGTTTTTCTTGGATGACATGTAACCATGCTTTGGGTTTTCTTGGCTGACCCTTAACCATGCCATTGGTTTCCTTATTTGGCCCTCGTCCTTATTGTCTATGCTCATGCATAAAAAGGACTCTACAAGAATCCTTATCCACTTCCCTTTCACAAGTGCTTTCTAGATTACCTCAAACATTCTAGGGATACACCATGATTTATATCAAGCACAATTACAGACTTTGTTCATGGATACGTTAGGTACTAAATCAAGTCAAACATAGCTCTATAGACTTGCTTACACATGCATGTATAATGCACATTACATGTATACTTTACTCCACAAAACTCTCATGATTGCACCATTGTTTTTCCATATTCACACAATCTCCCTTGTTGTTATTACAACCATCAACTATCCATTGCCACCATCACCCTTCAATAAGAATTCTATCTTGTAAAAATACCATTTTTTTCATTCTCTGGACCAAATTCCAGACATCTCTCTATTGTAATCCAAACCCCTCTTTCCTCCCTACTAAAAAATCATATTTCCACTTCGTATGCAACTAACACTAATTTATCTCAAGTGAGAAAAAAAAATTTCTTCCACCTCAAAAGGTGTCCATGCTCATGCCTTCATATGAGGAACTATCATTTCTTACCAACTAGAAACCAACGTGCTAGTGATATTAAAAATCAATCAAAAACATATTATACTTTGATTCCTAACATCAATTTGACTATAAATATTAATTGACTAACCATCATGCGGACCTGCTTTGACCTATCAAGATACTTGGGTTCCATTTGTTGTGCTCTCCAGTTTTCTGGGTAAGTGGAATGGATATGAATGTATCCATATCAGTCTTACATTATCTACACCTACCAAAATTAAATTCATTGTAATCCATCGATTAACAAATAGTTTAATGAGAAAACTTGTAGCTATAACTCCCTTTTTGCTACAACACGTTTTCACTATGCAGGCTCAAGAATGAATTTACATAACAACACATTACAAAATTACATACATTAATAAGAGATACTAACACAATACATGATCATTATTTTCTTCTACATTGGTTTCATAAATTGGTAATCTTTTGATGTTTCATCTTCAGCTTCTTCATTCAATATTTTTCTTGGATGCCCTTTCTCCACCTCTAATTTGTTAGAGTCACAAATTTTGAAAAAATAACCACATTTACATATTGAGTTACCTAGGATCAATACATAAATTTATGAAAATATTACCAAGACAAAAAAGTACCTCTTCCATGACACTTTACATAAGTTCAAGTTTTCTTCGAACGTATTATGCCCCAAGAAACTCCATACACGATTGCCATTCAACTTTATACAACTTGTAGGTTTCCTTCACATAGATTGGTCTCAAAGAAGCTTCATACATGATGTCATAACTATGTAATAGAGTTCATACTAGTCTTCATGTAACTTCACTCTTGTTGTTAACTCTATCAAATTTGTAAAATTTTATCTATTGCAATTATTGGAAATTATTCTTCGAACTTAAAAATTAATTATGGAGTTTATTTGCTATGGAAAATAACGAATCAAATCACAACTGTAACTTTCACCATAAAAATATTGTGGAAAATAAAATACCAGAAACTAAGAAATTCTAGTGCACACAAAAATTGACACAATTATTTTTGGACAATTGTCCCCAGAAAAAATCAACTTGGAAAAACGGTGCAAAAAATGAGGGTTTTATTATTAATATTCAATAGAAATTCTAAGTACAATAATTTAGATGCCCAACTGGAAATTTCATCTGAGCAAATTACTGGAAAAAATATCATGAGAATTTTCTCTCACCCCACAACTATTTTCTTCCTCCAAAATTGCTTCCCGAGTCTCTGCACTAAGCTCTCTAAGTCACCCTCTATGCAGAGCTTACACTGGCCCTATGGAGATTTAGAACTTCCTTCCTTTGCCTCTTCTGGGAATGGTAAATATTCCTCTTGGAATTTTATTGCGCTCCTCTTCCACCTGCTACTCACCCTATGGCTCTATCTTCTCCGTTGAGTTGCGTTTTCTAAGAATATTGAATTACCTAGGAAACTGAGTATATGCAGTGGATGATTTCTCCATCACCACATTGAAATCCTCTTATAATCCTTCATCCGAGCACCAAATTCCAATATTAAAACTTAGTCAATGGCAATAATCATCTCTAAATCGATCCATGTGAGTTTCTAGATGAGTCTTACCTTATCTCAATTAATACTGATTGATTAACCATATTCCCTAAGTTTAGACTTAGGAAATATTTAAAAATTGGTTAATAATATAATTGAGACACTTATAGGTGGAATTTCCATAGGATATTTATGGGTCTTGGAGATGTCATGTATTCTAGCCTCTCTGAAAAATTGCAAGGCTAAGACAAATTCGATTCTACAAAAACTAACACTCCCTCTTAGCGAGTAATGTGTTGTAGTGCTACTACACACCCAATAATAGCACCCTATCTCTGCATCATCTCCTATCACATTGCTGATGTTTTGTTGTTGCTGCACACCAACCACTGTGCAACTCTGATATGCACTACATGTGTGATGTTTTTGACCCTGCCATAGTGTTGCCAACACTACGTCTGCACTGTAAGTCCCTCTCATCTGTTGTTATTGTTGCTACTGCAACATCTACAACTAAAAATAATCCAAAGTAGACTATCCCTACTACTAAAACGGGTTCTCCACCATACTCAACTGTTCTCTAAAATAAACAAACTTAGCTCTCCCTAGAGATTTCGTGAGTATATATGCAACCTTCTCTTCTGTGGGAACATATTGTAGCTGGATTGCTCCATGTTGTACACAATCTCTCATGAAGTGACACTGAATATTGATGTGCATTGACCTATCATGAAACATTGAATTCTTAGAGAGCTTTATGAAACTCTAATTATCACAATACCCATTGGTCACCTCTGTCCTTTTCCTGAGCAAGATTGCTAGAAGCTTTCGAGGCCATGTAGCCTCACATGTATTTGTGTTTATTGTCATATACTCTGCTTTTACAGAGCTGAGTGCTATTTAATTTTTCTTCCTGCTACACCAAGAAACCATCCCTTATTCAACACTCAAGCAGTACTCGAAGGTAATTTTTCTGTCCAATGAACTTCATGCCCAATATTCATTTGTGTACCCACAAAGTCTGATGTCATCTCTTTGAGTATATTTCAACCCATACTCGACTATGCCATGAATATACCACATAATATGCCTCACTATTGCTCAATTTACCCTTTCTAGTTCTACCATGAACTGACTAAGTGTATTGAACGTGAAACATATATCTGGCATAGTGTTGACCAAATACATGAGAGGCCCATTGAGCTATATATACAAGGTGGGGTCAACATCCTTGTCATATTCTTCTAATTGGTAATCATAGGCGTAGACATGGGTCCCCAGTCCTGCACTGTGAACCCTTTCATAATATTTGTAGCGTATATTCCTTTTCCCAAGGAAGATCTCCCCATCCTTCTACCACAATTCCAGTGCTAGGAAACAATGAATAAACCCCAAATCCTTCATGTCAAATTCTACTACCAGGTTCCTCTTGTAGTGGTTATGAGCCCTGATGATCTTGTAAAAAAGAGATCATCCACATACAAAAATAAAATGAGAGGCTCACCCTATACCATCAAATAGCAAAGGTTGGGATCTGCATCACTCTTGATGAATCCCATCTGGTGCAAGTAGGTGTCAATTCTACCATACCATGCACTGGGAGCCTGCTTGAGTTTGTATAGAGATTTCTTCAATTTTCACACATGCATTCACCTCCCATGAGTGTCAAAGCCCTCTAGTTGTTCTATGTACACTTCTTCCTCTATCATCATGTTCAAGAAGATTTTCTTAACGTCCATCTGATGAATATGCCATCCCATCTAAGCTGTTAGAGATATAAATGACCAGATAGAAGTGTATCCGGAAACTAGGGCAAATATCTCTCATAATATATCCCTTCTTTTTGTGCATACCCCTTTTCCACAAACCTAGCCTTGTACTTTTCCACACTTCCATTTGCTGCATATTTGATCTTATATATCCATTGCAAACCTACGATTGATTTATCTTTTAGCCTTGGCACTACCTCCCAAACATCATTCGTCGTGATAGAACTATACTCTTCTACCACGGAATCTACCCACATGTGATTCTCGGTGACCTCTTGAAAGATAGAAGCTTCTGCGACTTGAGCGACCAATGTTTGGTACCAGTCACATTGTTTTCACTATCTCTTTCTCATCCTAGGAGTTCTAATAAACTCCTCTACAACTCTTAATGTCTGACAAATCTCTTTGCTGGCCTGACCACTGGTCATGGGAGGTTCTGCCAACTCCTCCTCATCACGTCTCTGGTGCTCTATCTATTGAGAACTCCCCTTATTTCCTACACTTGGGGAAATACTATTATTGGTCATAGTACTTGACCCTTGTGACTATCCCCCTTCATGTTCCACTAGCTGCCCCTACTGTTGGACCAAAGGAGACTTTGTTGACTAATTTATATCACCTACAGGCATCTCACGAGATCTCTTGAAAGTTTTGTCCTCCATGAACTTCCCATCTCACCTTACTACTATCTTCCTATTGCTAGGAATGTAGATTTTGAATGCCTTTTAGATTTATTTGTACCCAACGAAGAACCCCTTCTCTACAGTCTGATCAAGTTTGGTCTGTATATGATCTGACATGTGGCAATAAGAAATGCTGCCAAAAATTCTAACGTGGCTAACTTCTGGATTCTTCCCTGTGAAGACTCGCTCTGGCATTTTCTTCCCCAATGCTCTATCAGGAGTGTTGTTTGGAATATACACTATCGTGTTACATGCTTATGCCCATAGAAAACTACGTAGATCCTAGTCATATAACATAGCCTTTGTAGCTCCAACAATGGTTATGTTTTTCTGCTCTACTACACCATTTTTTGTTGGATTATATGGGGTTTTCCATTCTCTCTATTATCCTCCACAGTATCCCAAGGATGAGAAACGACAATGAAGGAGGTAACCTAAAACCACTTAGGGTTCAATAGCTAGCCCTACTAAATGAAAGAGGGATCTCTCCATGAGCTCACAATCAATGATGACTCGAGTGGAAAAGATATTAGGCTAGTTATTATAGCACTAGGGTTTTGAATATTTTAGATTTTTTTCTCGATCAGGAGTGAAAATTAAGGAACTAGGTCAGGGGATCAAAGGTTTCAGCTGCAAGAGATATAAAGGAGCAGGGTAGGTATGCTTCTATGATACTTTGGGGTATTTTTGATGTAGTGTATGGTGGAAAAATGAAAATAAAAATGAGCATGATAAGCATGAATTCATTTATCAGAGATGGGTGACATAAACATGAAGTTTCTAACAAAACAAAGCTTAAAACTAAGAATTTTGTTTAAATCATCTTAGGAAAATCAACAAAAATCATATACATGAAGAGAAGATGGATTTATCATTCTTATAAAACTATAACAAAGAGAAAACATTATCGCAAACTCACAACACAAGAATTCTTGAATAATAGCTGCAATTGTCCTTTGATTTTCTAGAAAAGTGATGAAGTACAAGCTCCAAGAGTTCTACTCACTGATGTCCAACCTTGAGCTTTACTAAAAATAGATACATATAGACTACAAAACTATCTTCCCCTCACTCAGGGGTCGAAATACTCAATATAGAATCTGTTTACACAAATTTTTCCGACAAATCCTAGTGACTAGGGAGGTTAAAGCAAGCTCCCAAATTGGCCTTAAACTGAGTCATTTAACCATGAACATCTTTACAAGCATGAATCTAGTCTTTTCTTACTGTATCAAGCACAATTACATTAAATACTAGTAATTACATCATGAAACTTAAAACAAGCTGATAAAACTGAGAAACAAGAGTATCATGCAAAAATGTAGCGAATTCAGACAAAAGCACAGCGTGCCAGGGGAAAACATAGTGAAATTTGTAGAAGTGACTTTTGGAGGCCTTCTCGAGGTCCAAATCCTAGTCTGAAAAATGCTCAAGATAGATCTGGATGTCTGCTACATGATAGAATCCTCAATCATTGAAAAATGGTACTCCTAGCCATCCAAAACTTTATTCTCCTAGAGGTACTCCAAAAACGCATCGAGCTCTTCAAAAAGAGGGCAGGAAGGTGATTTTTGAGTGACTTTTGGCTTTTTTTCACCTACCAAAACTTGCTAAGAGTTTTCCCCCAGGGGCTAGAAGTGATGTACAAGTGATAAAAAACTCGAAATATGCAAGAAATTGTCATTTGGAGCTCCCCATCACAAGCGCAGTGTGGGGCACACTACATTTTTTACCTAGTGACTGTTTCAAAAATGGCCAAAAATTCATAGAAATTCACAATTTCCCAAAATTTCTTCAAAATTGGTTTAGAGTTTCTCCATGAAGACCTTAGATGGTATAATATGCTATGATGGAAGCATCAGCAACAAAATCGAACTTGACCTTCTCTTTTTTCTTCATTAGGGTTTCCTTGAGTTTTTCCTTCAGCTCCTTGATCTTGACTTCAGAGACTTGATTCCTTGTATAGTAATGAGCAACCAATTGTCTTTGCAATTTATTGTCTCTGTTGGCCCTCTTAAGGAGATTTTCCAAATGGAAATTCACTTTGTCAAGCCAAAACCCCTTATTTTGATTTATTTCAGCTGCAATTAGGTCATCTAAAGACATTTTCTCTTTTGGTGGAGATTTTTCTCTTTGTTGCTAAAGTGCCCTGTGGAGGCATCTAATCCTTATCCTCTTCCTTATCACGTACTCTTGATGTTCATCTGAATCATCTATGTCAACTACTACTTTTCCCTTTACATCTTCTTTGCTAACATCAACCTTATGCTTATTCAAGAGTAGTTGATTTACTTTCAATTTATTATTCTCCCGCTCTAGGAGTGAAATCATGAAATTGGTCTTAGAAAAGTTGTCCTTAAGCTCTTTGATCTCAGCATCTTTATCCATGATGACCTGCTCTACTGTCCTATGCTCTTCATTAACCTTTAGGCCTACAATATCAATGTCAAGATGGAATGGCTCCTCATCTTGCAAAGGTGCCTCATGTTATGATGGTGATCCTTATTCTACTGATGTAGGCTTGGCCCCTTCGACGATGTTTGGAGAAAAGAAAAGCCTCCTTCCTCTCTTATATGTTTGAGTCACCTGAGCCCTAGGTTTCCTCTTGACAGAAATTCTACTAGATGAGCCAACCTTCATATGCTTGGATGGTGTTGATGGTGTACTTTGGCTAGTAGACTGACTAGCATAAGACAAAAATACCTTTGACTGAATTAATGTCTCCAAAGTGATGTTAATTTGTGAAATCTAATGCAATACAATGATGTTGGTGAGGGAATGGTGAAAAGGCATGTTTGATTATCACTTTCTCTATGTTGCACCTTCTATGCCATTTTATCCAAGCACTTGTAGAGGTAGTAGGAGAGGTTAAGTGGTTTTACCCCTATGAAATACATGACCAATCTGACATGATACTTGTACAATCTCTAAAATATTCCCTCACATGTAAAATACTTCATAGTTACGCTCATCAATGGAGTAAAATTCTCAAAGATTTGTCAAAAAGAAAAAGCTTTCTTAATGATATCTTTGTGGTGATCTTTGATGAAGGGTTTGTAGTTTTTCACATCCAAGTCTAGGCTCTTAAACTACTTTTCTCCACTATTTGGTATCCCTATGGCTGCTACTATGGCTTTAGTTGAAATTGTGAAGTCGACCCCTGAAACAGTGACCTTGTCTCTCCTAAGGTTAGTGGCAAACATGCTAGTTAACTTAGCATGATATTTGACTTGTTGAACTTGCTCACAAAACCTTAGGAAACCAACATTCTGGAAACACTACTTAGCAGATGGTGAGGAGACCAACTCTTAACTGTTAATGGGTTCAAACCTTGACACATGTCCTCCCTTGTTATAATATTTCTTTCTTCATCCATGTTGATAGTTTGCAAGAGAAAACCATAGTGGGAAAAAAGGGAAGTGATTAAGGGGATAGGATCAATGATTTATAGAAGGGAAATGAGGGTAGGAAAATTTAGGGAGGTAGGTAAGGGTTTTAGGGAACTTTGGGAAGTGGAAAGGGATGAAATGAGTGTAGGATTTAGCCTAGGGAACTTTTATACAATCCCAGATATGAAAACTACCAAAAATGGAGTGTGGGGACAAATGGAGGATATGTATCATAATAAAAAGGAAATAAATATGATAGGAGGTATCAAGGGACCTTAACTTACTTGTATATTGTTTATGAAGACTTCAATTGCCTTTGAGAACCCTTGAAAACAAGTTTTATGTCTCTTGGAGTGAATACGTAGCCTGGTTGCAAAAAACGTAGCGTAGATGCTTGGAATCACTTTTTGGAGTATCCTTTGGCCCTGAAAATGCTAAGTAAGTGCTTTTGGGTGCGTGAGAGATCTTTGTTAATGAAATGCGTGAGAGAAAGCAATTATGATGGTCATTTATAACTTGTGGAAATCAATTTCTTCATAGTGGTGGGGTGGCCCACTATATGTTTTTCATTTTTTCTTTGAAAACTATGTAACTTTGGAACATTATAACTCATTACATCATATTTGAAATAAATTACACTTTGAAACAAAATCTTTTTGAGAAAACTCCCTATTACTACTTTTTTTTCCAGGTTTATGAATGCAATGACAGATTTTGATGACTTTGACCCTAATGAGTTAATGGTGACATTGAGTTGAATGAGGACCATGATGATATGATTGAGATGATGATGATAACCTTTTAGTGATTGCACATCCAACTGAGTGATGGAAATGACCGAAAAATGAAATTTTTTGAAAGGAGGAGTAATAGACCTAGACACACTCTCTAGTGACCAGTTTTTTATTTTGAAAACCTAATGAAATGATAAAAATTTGACTTGAGACCCTAACAATAACCTTGTAAGAGCATATTTGATCACTGGTGACCGGCACGACTGACAGTGACTAACATTGGTTCCATCTAGGCATGGAAGCTCCTTCAGGAGGTGTCAAGTACACCGTAGACTAAGTAGCCTTATCCATTGGGCATGGAGTCAAAACAAAAAGACCAAATTCAAAACTGAAAAAGTCACTGACAAACTGAACTGACCTAATTCTAAAACTGACAACTCAATGAAATTACTTATGGAAGTAGACCATCGAGATCTTAGGGCCTTCACCTTGGGCTTCAAATCCTGATGATAACCACCCACTTGCTAAGGATATATATACAATCATGTGAAGTCATCCCTCCAGTGTAAGCAATCTAGAAAATGGCTACTTATTTGAATTATGCTCATACTTTCCTTGAGCAAGGAGAAAAAATAAAAGATTGGCCACTGCAAGTGTCCATTGAAAATATGCTCATGATCCATAAATACAAGAAAATTCATTTTCCCAGACGGCTGCAAACATTAGAATATCTTGAAAGTCAGAAGAAATACATGCACACTCTTCATTTTATGTATTTGGAGGAAGATCATCATGTGTAAGAGGCTCTAAAATAACCTCTCCTTTATCATTTCTCTCCTCTTCATAATCTTCTTGCGATGTTTGATGATTATTCTCTACCATAATTACATTGTCTAAAACCTTCACACATGCCAATTCAAAATAATCATTTGCACAAATCTTCCCTTGTAATAGTGCTTCAAACAATGGATGAGATGGAGATACATATGAGTGGTGAATGTCTAGAGATCCATTTTCATACATTTCATCAGAAACATCATCTTGGAGTTCACAAACCTGATCTTGAAATAAAAACTCAGAGAAAGAACAATATGAAAAAACAAGTGAATGACTATATTCATACCTTTGATCCAAAAGACAAGGTTTTGGATGCTCATGGAAAATATTAAATGCAACAACCAATTCAAGTATATTTGATTCATCGTGTGCTTCAATGGGAAGGATATCAATTTGACTGTCACAAGGATCAAGAAAAACAACTACGTGTTCACTATTTCCTTGCAAAAATAAATTATCATTGCATTAAGATGGTTCACTGCTTAAGCTTTATGTACATGTAATTTTGGAATTTTGACTTGGACCAAGTTCTTGTTGACTATTAGGATGGATATTTGTTTCATCTTCAGGAAAAGAAGGAGTTTATGTATACTGTGAATGATCCTTTGTATCAAAGCATCTAATCTCTGTTATTTTTTGTTGGAAATGAAATTCATAAAGGGCCTCTATGCTCTCATAATCTAGACATTCTTCATCACCAAAAATATTTTCAAGGTATTGAATGAAGTTTTCAAAGGATTCACAACAATCTTCGAACAACAAGAATGAATGATGATATTTTTCATAAAACTCAAAGAATGTTGTGTGGAATTCTTTAAGAGAGAATAAGGTACCTGGCTTGAATCCTTCATACCATGATCTTGCTTTTCCTTCCAGGGTATCCATAAACATTTTAATCAAACAATCAACATGAAACCTAATCCTGAGCTTATGTATATGTCAATGAAACTTTATTGTATGTAGAATAGCCTCATCCTCATTTCCATATGTGAATTTGGGAAAATTAGTTTGCCAATCTACATAAGGAATTCGATTTGGAAAAATAGGAATATGAGCACAATGCATAGGAGCATACCTTCGAGCAGTTGAATCCATTTTGAAAATATTTAAGTCACCAAGACATTCTTCAAACTATCGGTTTTCAAATAATGGAGTCGCCATGAAAATTCTAAACCTTTGGATTCTTCAAGTGAAAGATTCACAACCTTTTTTGTGTCTGATCACTATTCACCATCGAAAATTAGATATGATCATTGTCGTTCTTTCCCAAGGAATATATGATCTTACATTCCCTGACAACGTCGCACAAATGTTATCCTCCACAATATCCCAAGGTTGAGAAAGGACATCGAAGGAGGTAACCTCAAACCACTTAGGGTTTAGCAGCTAGCCCTTCTAAATTAGAGAGGGGTCTCTCTGTGAGCTCACAACCAATGATGATTGGAGTGGGAAAATGTATTAGGATAGTTATTACAACACTAGGGTTTTGAAGATATTAAGGTTTTGCTAGATCAAGAGTGAAAATCAAGGAACTAGATCAGGGGATCAAATGTTTCAATTGCAAGAGATATAAATGAGAAGGGTAGCTATGCTTCTGTGATACTTGGGGTTTGGTCGATGTAGTGTATGGTGGAAAAGAAAATATCAAAATTAGCATGGAAACTATGAATTCATTTATTAAAATATAGGTAACATAAACATGAAGTTCCTATCAAAACAAAGCTTAAAACTAATAATTTTGTTTAAAACCTCTTAGGAAAATCATTGAAAAGGATAGACATGAAAAGAACATGGATTTATCATTCATATAAAACTATAATAGAGAGAAAACATTACCACAAACTCACAACACAAGAATTCCTCAATAATAGCTGCAACTATCCTTTGATTTTCTGTAAAAGTGATGATGTACAAGCTCCAAGAGTTCTACTCACTCATGTCCATTATTGAGTTTTTTTGAAAAATAGATGCATATAGACTAGAAAACCATCTGCGCCTCACTTAGGGGCTGAAATACTCAGTATAGAATCCATTTACACAAATTTCTCCAACAAATCCTAATGACTAGGGAGGTTAAAACAAACTCCCAAATTGGCCTTAAATTGATTCATTTGACCATGAACACCTTTACAAGCATGAATCAAGTCTTTTCTTACCTTAGAAAGCATAATTGCACTTCAATACATCATAATTGCATCACAAAAACTAGAAACTAGCTAGTACGACTAAGAAACAAGATTTTTAGGTAAAAACATAGTGAATTCAAGAAAAAACACAGCAGGCTAGGAGAACATGTAGCGAAATTTGTAGAAGTGACTTTTGGAGGCCTTCCTGATGTTGATTTCCTGATCTAAAAAAATGATGGATATAGATTTGGATGTTTTCTACATGATATAATCCTAAAATGCTAAAAAAGGATTCTCCTAACCCTCCAAAGCTTCATTCTCCCAGAGGTACTCCAAAAATGCAGCGAGCTCTTCAAAAAGAGGGCAAAGAGGTGATTTTTGAGTAGTTTTTGGCTTTTTTCACCCCCAGAACTTGTTGAACGTTTTCTTCCCAGGGCTCGAAGTGATTTACAAGTAATAAAAAATCCAAATACACAATAAAATTGTCATCTGGAGCTCCCCATCAAAAGCGCAACGTGGGGTTTGCTATGTTGTTTACCTAGTGATTATTTCAAAAATTGCCAAAAAATCACAAAAATTCACAATTTCCCTATATTTCTTCAAATTTCTTCAAAATTGGTCTAGATTTTCTCCATGAAGACCTAATATGGTATTTTATTCTATGAGGGAAGCATCAGCAAGAAAATCCAACTTAAACCTTCTCTTTTTGCTTAATTAGGGTTTCCTTGAGTTTTTCCTTCAACTGCTCCATCTTGACTTCAGAGACTTGATTCCTTATATAGCAATGAGAAACCACGTGTCTTTGCAATTTTTTGTCTCTGTAGGCCCTCTTACGGAGATCTTCCAAATGAAAATTCACTTTGTCAAGCCAAAATTCCCTATTTTGATTGATTTCAATTGCAATTAGGTCATCTAAAGAAATTTTCTCTTTTGGTGGAGATTGTTCTCTTTGTTATTGAAGTTCCCTTTAGAGGCCTCTAGTCCTTGGCCTCTTCCTTGTCACCTTCTATTGATGCTCATCTAAATCATCTATGTCAGATATTTCTTTTCCCTTGAAATCTTATTTGTTAAAATCAACCTCATGCTTATTCAAGAGAAGTTGATTTACCTTCAATTACTTATTCTCCTCCTCTAGGAATGAAATCATGAAATTGGCCTTAGACAAGTTTTCCTTAAGCTCTTTGATCTCAGCATATTTCTCCATGATGACCTCCTCTAATCTCTTATGCTATTCATTAACCTCTAAGTCTACTATATCAGTGTAAAGATGGAATGGTTCCTCATCTTGCAAAAGGTGCCTCACGCTTTGATGGTGATCCATGTTCTACTGATGTAGGCTTGGCCCCTTCCACAATGTTTGGAGAAAACACAAGTCTTCTTCCACTCTGATATGTTTGAGTCACCTCAACCCTAGGTGTCCTCTTGATGGAAATTCTACTATATGAGCCAACATCCATATGCTTGGATGGTGCTAATGGTGTACTTTCGCTAGTAGACTGACTAGCAGAAGATAAAAAGACATTTGATTGAATGAATGTCTCCAAAGTG
Organism: Pinus taeda; assembly: GCA_000404065.3. Lineage (NCBI taxonomy): Eukaryota > Viridiplantae > Streptophyta > Pinopsida > Pinales > Pinaceae > Pinus > Pinus taeda. The sequence goes on from APFE031581050.1 coordinate 69,211, forward strand.
ATGTTCATTTGTGGAAGATAATGAAATACAATGATTTTGATGAGGGCGTGGTGAAAAAGGTTGGTTTAATGATCACTTTGTATATATTGCATCTTCTTTTCCATTTTATCTAAGCTCTTGTAGAGGTAGTAGGATAGGTTAAATGGTTTTAACCCTGTGAAATGCATGAGAAATTTGACATGACACTTGTAAAATCTCACAAATCTACCCTCACATGTAAAATACTTCATAATGACCCTCATCAATGGAGAAAAATTCTCAAAGAAATGTCCAAAAGGAAAATAATTCTTAATGGTGTCTTTGTAGTGACCTTTGATGAAGGTTTTGTAGTTTTTCACATCCAATTCTAGGCTCTTAAACCACTTTCTCCAATCTTTGGTATCATTGTGGCTACTATTATGGCTTCAGTTGAAATTGTGAAGCTGACCCCTACAACAGCGACCTTATCTCTCCTAAGGTTAGTGGAAAGCAAGTTGGTCAACTTGGCATGATACTTGACTTGTTGAACTTGCTCACAAAACCTTAGGCAGCCAACATTCTCGAAACAATTCTTAGAAAATGGTTGGATACCAACTCCTAAGTGTTAAGGGGTTCAAACCTTGACACCTCTCCTCCCTTGTTATAATATTTTTTTTCTTCCTCCATGTTGATAGTTTGCAAGAGAAAACCCTAGTGGGAAAAATAGGGGAAGTGAGTGAGGGCATATGATGAAGGTTTTAGGGAAGGGAAATAAGGGTAGGAAAATTTAGGGAAGTAGGTATGGGTGTTAGGGAACTTTTGGAAGTGGAAAGGGATGGAATGAGTGTGGAATTTAGCGTAGGGAATTTTTATATAGTCCTAGGTATGAAAACTGCCAAAAAAGCAGCATGGGGACAAATGGAGGCTATGTACCATAAAAGAAAGGAAATAAAGCTGATAGGAGGTATCAAGCGACCGTAAATTACTTGTACATTGTTGATGAAGACTTAAATTTCCTTTGAGAACCCTTGAAAACATGTTTTATGGCTCTTGGAGTGAAAACACAACACCGCAACTGAAAACGTAGCAAAGCTACTTGGAATCACATTTTGGAGTATCCTTCGGCCCTGAAAATTTTGAGGAAGTACTTTATGGTGAGTGAGAGATATTTGTTAATGAAATGAGTGAGAGAAACGAATTGCGATGGTCTTTTATAGCTTGTGGAAATCAATTTCTTCATAGTGGTGGGGTGGCCCATCATATGTTCTTCACTTTTGCTTTATTTTACAGATTTATGAATGAAACGACAGATTTTGATGACTTTGACCCTAATGACCTAATGGTGACACTGAGTTGAATGAGGACCATGATTATATGACTGAGATGATGATTATGACCTTTCAGTGATGGTACATCCAAATGAGCGATGGAAATGACTGGAACATAATTGTTTGAAAGGCACAGTAATAGACCTAGACACACTAGCTAGTGACCAAATTTTTATTTTGAAAATCTAATAAAATGATAAAAATTTGACTTGAGGCCCTAACAAAAATGTTGTAAGAGCATATTTGATCACTAGTGAGTAGCATGACTGGAGGCGCTAACACTCTCTTGATGCCTTCCTTCGCATAGAAGGTTGTGACATATTTATCAATATATTCTCCACCATTATTTGAGTGATGCACCTTTACCCTCTTCCTTGTCGGATACTCCATGAGATATTTAAACTCTCTGAAATGATCGAAAAAATAATCCTTGGTCTTCAAGAGGTATATCCAGGTTTTCTTGGAATGATCATCAATAAAGACGAAAAAATATTCAGCATTCTTGGGAGCTCTAGTGGACATCAAGCCACAAATAGCTAAGTGTATAAGTCCTAACACACCATCAACTCTGTTGTCACTTCTTGGAAATGATGTCTTAGCATACTTCTCAAGTATGCATCCTCTACACACATCATCGTGTTGTATGCTAAGTTCTAGAACCCCTGTACCATTTCTTTAAGAATCTTGAGTGATCCATGGTGTAGATGTCTAATTAACATGTGCCATAACTCATTTAGTTCCTTCCCACTACTACTGCCACTTCCTATTAGTTCCATTGGAGAATCAATTTGTAACGGTTACAACTATTACGTCGAACTCCAATCTGTCTTACCTTTCTCAGGCTCGGGTGCTTGACATACACTTTCTTCCCTAGGAAGTGGATATCGTACCCCTTATCCTATAATGAGGATACTGAAATCAAGTTCATACCCAACCATGACACATGCAATACATCTATAGTGCCGGTGCTTTCTCCTTAATCCCCCTAAAAATATATGTTACTTCTCCCTACTGAAGTGCATTTCATTCTATTTCCCATAGTAATTTGGAACTCCATATACTCCTCTTTGTAGCTATGGAAATATTCTCTAACACTTGTCATGTGAGTTGATTCTCCATTGTCTATATACCAGACTACCTATGAAATTGATCCTTTTAAGAAATAAAATTCATCCTCAAGATAAATCTGAAGTCTCCTTAATGTTACTTCTATCCATGTCTATAATGTGTTATTCCTCTTTTCCACCTTGACGGTGGCTCTTCTCTACGAAACAGTTGCAAAAAACCATTGCACCTAGCTAGAGATCTACTAAGCAAGGAAATTTGAGTTGGTGCCTCTACCTCTAGAATCACTTGTTTAGGAAAAATTGTATTTTTTTCTCCTTTCTCAAAAAAATCGGTCGTCCTTGAGTAATTCGGTCTTCTGACAAAAATACTACACTACGCCTTGAGAATTTCGACTTGCTGCTCAAAGTGAGCAACAAAATTCTTTCTTTTCTCTTTTGGCCTCTGCGACTGATCAATAAAGCTCTGATTCCATGTCAAATTTTATCTATTGCAGCTATTAGAAATTATTCTTCTAACTCAAAAATTAATTACGCAGTTTATTTGCTACGACAAATAACGAATAAAAGCACAACTCCAATTTTCACAGTAAAAATATTGCGGAAAATAGAATACTAGAAACTGAGAAATTCTAGCACACACACAATAATTTTGACACACTTATTTTTGGACAATTGTCCTCGTAAAAACCCAACTTGGGAAAATTACTGTAGTAGATGAGGTTTTTATTATTAATATTCAGCAGCAATTCTGAGTACAATAATTTATATGCTCAGATGGCAATCTAATATGAGGAAATTACTGGAAAAAATGTTGTGAGAATCTTCTCTCACCCCACAACTATTTTATTCCTCTAAAATTGGTTCCCCAGCCTCTACGATAAGCTCCATGTGTCACCCTCTACGCAAAGCTTATGCTTGCCCTCTAGATATTTCGTTCTTCCTTCCTTTGCCTCTTCTAGGAACTAGAAACCTTCCTCCCGGAATGCTACCACGCTCCTCTTCAACCTGCTACTCACCCTATGGCTCTATCTTCTCTATTGAACTGTTGTTTCTAAGAAAATTGAACTGCATGAAAAATTGAGTATTTGCACTAGATGATTTCTCCACCACCACATCGACCTCCTCTTATAATCCTCTATTGAAGTATCAACAACCAAGATTAAAACTTAATCAATTGATAGGATCATCTTTGAATAGATTTGTGTGAGTTTCTAGATGATTCTCACCTTATCTCAATTAATATTGATTAATTAACCATATTCCCTAAGCTTAGACTTAGAAAATATTTAAAAATTGGTTAATAATCTAATTGAGACACTTCTAGGTGGACTTTCCAGAAACTGTTTCTATGTTTTGGAGATCTCGTGTATTCTAACCTCTCCAAAAAAATTCAAGGCTACAAAACATTTGATGCTACAAAAACTAACAAACTTCTAAAAACTCGTGCCTGGTCTCTCTGCAAAACTCCACTCTCTTCCTTGCAAGGCTAAACACTTCTTGGAGTTGAACTTGTATATATGGCATAAAACATGCATTTGCACCACTGCACCCGTCATGTCATCTCACACTTCTCAATAACACATAGACAAAAATGTGAGACCTCTATAATGCGTTGCAACCCACAAAGCATCCATAGATATAAGAATATGGACATTATATCTTGTTGGTCCATTCGAGACAATTTCTTTCAAAATCAATATATCTGCAAACCATCAATATTCTACTATTTTACTCTTCCCATAAATTCTTGTGAAATTCCTCATGCACATTGACCATAATTTCTGTGATTTAGTAACCCTTGCAATAGCATTATGATCTATACTATGTCAAAAATTATTTGAATTTATCTTAAACCTATGATTACACCACAACAGACAACCAATAGATTTACCTTTTTATCAGGTGAATGCATGAAGACGGGTTACACTTTTAGGCCAAATGTGGCAATAAAATTTTAAAATTTTACTCTCTTACCGAATTGAAGCCCTAAAAAATCATATAAGCACTGTGAATTTTGATTTGGAGTAAAAAGACAAATTGTGGAGAATCATGTTTTTGTCCTAATGATATTTGTTGCAAAACAATTTAGTGTCATATAATATGTCAATTTTCCATTAAATGAAATGTGTGTCCTTATAAATTTCGTACATCTTATGAGCTATGTGTGTGTTCACATATCATAACTTAGTCTAAAATGTGTAATTTTAAAAAAAAATATATATGAGAATGATATACATGGAGAGTGTTAAGTTTTTCATATTTAAATTTTATTGTTAATGCAAAAATGTATTTTTTATTATTTTCCAAAGTTGAAAAAGTAATATTTCAATTGTGTTTTCTAGACACACGTGTCTGTGTAAGGTTTCTTTTAACTATTTGAATAAATTGAAAAAGCAAGGGTACCTTTTTGAATAGGACTCGTAAATGAAGATAGTGGTATTTTTTGAAAAAAATTCGTTGTGTATGTTTTATGACATTGATTTTTTATTCAACCTCTTTAAAATTGTTTTAAAAAAATTTCAACCCTTATCTTTAAAAGAAATTAGATGAAAAACATCATATGAATTCAAAATGTCAAACTCTTATGCCATTAGATAGAGGATTCCTTCATGAATCCAACATGAACAACTCCACCACCTAGGGACAAATTTTTCCCTAAGTTCGCTACGGTACAAAATGGTGTTGCAAGAAAGTTTCCAAAAGGGGTGTTGAAGTTGTGTATTTTAGGACTTTAGAGGCTTGATTGAGCCATTTAAGTGGTTAATAGGGGCTCGGTTGAGCTATTAAGTTCGATTGAGCCTTTATAAAAAAATTGTGAATCCAATCATTTATATTTTAGAATCAATAAAGATCTAAAATTTAATCCATCAATAATCTAAATTTTATATGATATTAGTTTACTAAAAATGAAAATTCGACTGGATCTAGGTTATACACAACATTAGAAATTTTTTATGCTATTGAGCCAAGGTGAACATTGTACAACAAAGTATGGGGGCAATGTGTAAGTATGTTTGTTCATGCTCAAAATATGCCTTATCATATACCTTGAGTTTGAATAGATCATAGATATACCTTCCATAAAAAAAATTACCACATCTTAAAATCCAAAATTTTATTATAATTTTTGTTATCCTATCATGTAAAAACCTTATTAAATTTTTTATTATTATTATTGTTGTTGTTGTTATAAAAAATTTAATACTGATATATTTTATATTAATATTAAAATTATTAATTTTGTTTAATATAATATTTAACTTAATATAATATAAATTTGTTATATTATAATTATGTACTACAAAAGCACATAATAATTGGTGATTACATGAAGGTGTCAGTTAAAAAAATCATTAAACAAAAATGAGTCTAGACAGTTGTTGAATATGTTTATTTTATTAACCTACTTTTTTATAAATCTAAAATTATAAATATATAGCATTTTCAATATCCTGAACTAATCATAACCTAAAGCTACCTACATAAATAAAACCTATCTTTTTTTTATTGAAAGACATGAAGTGCTCTATGTATCTCTCATGAAGGTAGCTAGAACATTAATATTTTGGAAAATTTTAAATAATATTCCCATGGAAAATTATCATTTTCAATCCACGTCAATGTATGACACATATTTGAAATATTTCATTTTAAATATGCATTATATAAAAAAATCAAATTGTTGTACGACATCAAAATAAATAAATAAAAATATTTAAACATAATATTTTAATTGTCAAATTATTTTAAAATTTTTTAAATATAAAGAGAGAGTAGGAGAGAAGGGTGACAGAGAGAGGGGGGACACAAAAATGGAGAGAGGGAGAGGAAGAGAGAGTAGAGGAGAAGGAGAGGGATCTCGAGAGATGGAGTTGGAGGAAAATATAGGGAGGGAAGAAGTTCAAGACATATAGAAAGAGAAAAGTGGAGTGAGAGAGAGAGAGTGACAAGGGAGAGATTCTGTATGTTTGGGGGTGAGATAGAAAGACAACGAAGGACAGATGGAGAGAAAGGGGAGAGATAATGAGAGAGGGAGGGAGATATTCAACTGATTTGTAGGATGAAGCTCGAGAGAGAGAGAGAGAGAGAGAGAGAGTGGAGAGGGGATGATTAGGTGCTGAAGTTTATGCTCAAAAATCCAAGTGTTGGAATTTTTTTAAAATTGGCTTCAAATTGAAGAAGTCATCATTCGAAATCCAATGATGCAAACGACACTCAAATCCAAGCTTGTATGCAAAAGTTATAGAAAGTCAAAGTTCAAGTTTGACTTCTCTACATGGCAGGATTGGATGACATGGAAAATCCCTTCAGAGAATGAGGAGGTGCCAAGTGGAGGGCTACCATTGGCCCCCGCATATCACAATTGCAGGAGAAAAGGTATTTGGAATCGGCCCCGACACAGACAGGTCGCGATGTGATTTATCACATATCACAATCTTAGAAAAGGGTTATGTTTGCGATGGTTCCAACAGTAATTGTCGAATTATGATTTGCGATGGGAAACCCAGACACAATATTTTATATATTCTAGTTAATACTCATGTTGGGTCCATGATATCGCTATCACAACATCGTCGTCATGTTAACAAGACCTTCAGCCTGCCAAACTTCACTGCTTGTGATTTGCGATACGATCGACAAGTTACGGCCTATGGCACGGTGAAATATTCACCCAGTTATCATTTTTGGGGCTAATTTGTAGGCTCATGTTAGATGTGGAGAAAATTGTGGAACGAATAGTGGGGAAACTAGGAGAAGTCATAATGTCTTCTGTTCCTATCCAAATTAGGTTCAAAAAGATTTAATTCTAGCAGTTTTGGCTATTCTAAACTCATTGAGATAAGTTTCAGAGGAATTTTGAGCATTGAAAAACACACTTTTGTTGTAATTTTGAGCATAATAGAGAGGCCCAAGAATTGGAAGTTGGACCAAGGAGACGTAGCTAGGAGGGGTGAACTCCTCATCAAATATTTGTGTTGTGTGTTGTATTTTAATCTTCTTTGTTGTTGTTCAACATATGTTTTATGTTAAAATTGCTTATAATATTTACATAAGAAACTCTCATGGGAATCAATTAATTAAGAAAAATTAGTGAATCCTTAAGCACTTGATAAGAAAATGACAAGCATCTTGGGTTTTATTTTGAATGGGGAAATAGCATAACATTACTAATCTGTTTCATTTTAAATCAAGTTGGTATCAGAGGACTAGTTTTTTCTTACTAGATTTTCCTTGCAAAAGAAGTATTTAATTGTTTTAAAGTTGATGTCATGCTCACAAGGCTAAAACTCAAAAGTAGTGAAGGAAAGATGATTGGAAGCCCTGAAGATGGGTCAAGGGGAAGAAGAGCAAGGTTGCAAAAATCTCAACCAGCAGTTCAGCCTCAAGTTGCAGTTGAGACTCCAGAGACCATGTCTCAAGAAGAAGAACCTACAAACATGACAGAAGATGAGAAGACCTTCAGAAAGGATTTCTTTGATATGAAAAATATGATGAAGGTCCTCTATGAAGAGAGGAATTCTAGATTTCAAGGAGAAAGTTCCAAACCTCCCAAAGGAGAAGGATCTTCAAGAGGAGGTAATGGGAATGGAGACAAGCCTCCACCCTCTCCACCATCTTCTTCATCTTCTACATGACAAGCATCTTCACACTCTTCCATTAAAAAAACACTTACTCATGCTCGTCATCATTCTGCGAAAGGAACTAGTAAATCACCTTTTCTAAAGCTTGATGTTAAATTTGAGTTGCCAATGTACAATGGTCAAGTTAATGCAGAAAAGTTGGATAACTAGATTCGTTAGTTGGAGGTGTATTGTAGAATTCAAAACCTTCAGGAGGATGATACCCAAATTTAGTTGGATTCATTGAGAATGGAGGGTGAAACACTCATTTGGTGGGAAGAAAGGACTCAAGATGAGATCAAAAAACATGGTAAGGTCTCTATTACTTGGTCTGATTTCTTTTCTTCTATAAAAATATAATTCTACCCTTTAGCCCATATGCAAAAAAGCTATCATGAATTGGAAAAATTTCAAACAGTTAAAAGATCAAAATGTGAAAGATTATACTCAAGATTTTAGGAGAAGAGCTATGATGCTAGGATTAGACTTGCAGTCACAAGATACTTTACTGAAATATATAGGAAGATTTAATAACGATCTTCGACACACCATTATTATGTTTAGTCCCACAAATATTGATGAGGTTTGTGTTCAATCTACACACCTCGAAGCAAGAGGGAAAAATGTACAAGAAGGAGGTAAGAAGAAGTCATTCAAGAGTGGTGAAAAAGGAAAGAAATTTAAAGGAAATTAGAAGAAAAATGCTTTTGTTAAGAAAGAAGGTGAGAAACTTGCGTGCAAGAATTGTTCCAAAGAGGACCATGATGAAGTGCATTGTTGGAAGCTTCATCCTAAATTATGATCAAATAAATTTAACAATAAAGGGAAACATAAGACAAACACTGTTGTAGAACAAGACTAGGGTTCAAACTCAAGTGATGAAACCAAGATTGCAGCCACAACCACTAAAGGAAAAGTCGTGGAGAAAACTTTCCCAGAGGAAAATGTGGCAATCATCAGTGCAACAAATAACTCCAACAACATTTCAAATGAGGAAACTAGAATTGAGTTGTTCCATATTTGAGTTATCTCCAAACACAGCAAAATTGATACGTCATTTGACAATGGATCTCAGGCAAATTTAATTTCTACAGATTTGGTCAAGAAATTGAATTTGGAAATTGTGCCTCATCATAAACCATATCTGCTGGGTTGGATAACCAAGGATGCCAATCTTCAAGTCACACAGAAATGTGTTTTTAGGTTTGCAATTACTGCCAATTTCATTGATGAAGTCGAGTTAAATGTAGTGCCAGTGGATATTTATGGAATTGTGATGGGAAGCCCATATTTGTATGATAGGAAAGTCGTTTTCCATATATTTGAGAATAAATATCATGTGTTTAAAGATGGAGCGTAGTATATTGTGAGATCCCACTGTATGAATCTTAATCTGTCTATGGAAAACACAAGGCAAATGAAGCAACTGGTCAATTCCAGCAAGAGTCTTATGCTCCTTATGATCAAGCAGAAGAATGACATAGAGCATGAATCCTTTGTAGGCTATGATGTGAAGCTAAAAGCAAATTGGTTGATGTGGTCAATCAATATGGGGACATGTTTCAAGAACCAAAGAGATTGCCATCAAAAAGTGGAATTCAGCACAAAATTCAACTATAGAAACACTGTCCACTCCCAAATATCGGTATGTATTGATGTCAATTTTGGAAAGCTTAGAAATTAAGAAACAAGTCTAGGAATTGTCAGATAAAGGTCTAATTCATCCCTCTACTTTGCCATGTGGTTCACCAATTGTTTTGATACCAAAGAAAGATGGAACCTAGCACATGTGTGTATATTATCGATCGTTGAATAAAATTATGATAAAGGATCCATACCCATTTCCCATAATAGATGGTTTGCTAGATCATTTGAAGAATGAAAAACATTTCACTAAATTGGACTTGAGAAATGGATATCATCAAATTATAATAGCTGAGGAGGATATTTGGAAGACTACTTTTAAAACCAAATAGGGATTGTTTGAGTGGCTAGTTATGCCTTTCAGTCTTTGCAATGCTCCACCTACATTCATGAGAGTTATGAATGATGTTTTAAGACCCTTTCTGGATGAGTTTGTAATTGTCTATTTAGATGATATTTTTATATTCAACAAATCACAAGAAGAACATATCAAGCATGTGAGGGAAGTGTTGGATGTCTTGAAAAAGAACAATTATTTTTGAAGATGTCTAAATGTGAATTCATGAAAACTTCCTTAGTGTATTTGGGCCACATAGTTGGAGGAGGTGAGATGAAGATTGACCCCTCCAAAGTTTTGGTCAATTTGAATTGGCCAATACACAAATGAATCACATAAGTAAGGATTTTTATGGGAGAAACACATTATTGGAGGAAGTTAATTGCCAATTTCTCTTCCATAACAGATCCACTACATTCTTTGACCAGTGTGAAGGTTGTCTTCTAATGGGGAGGAAAAAAACAAAAATCACTCAATGCTTTAAAACAAAAGATCAGTTCAACCCCGGTTTTAGCATTATCAGATTTGAAACAACCATTGGAAATACAAACAGATGCAAGTGAGTATGCCATGGGTGCAATTCTTTTACAACATGGTAAACCCATTTCATTTCATTATGAGATTTTTAATGGCATTTTTATTAACTATATGGTTCAGTTGCATTATATTCTTTCCATGACTAGTCCACATAGTTAACCGGGCGGTTAGAAGGGGGACAGAGCCCCTCCTTTGTTCTGCCAATTACGTAGTGGGGGGGGGGAGTCACAGGGGGTTTGAGGGGCGCAAGTAACTACACTCTAGGTTGGGTGGACCTACCTATGGCTTTGTACATGATTTTTCACGCATGGTTTTGGATGCGATGGTTTTTGGTCCATGGTTTTGGACGCGATGGTTTTCAGTCCATGGTATTGGATGATTCGACATGTATAAATATGTATTGTAACATTGAAAGGAAAATAATGAAAAATCAAGCCGGTAGTCCCGGTTTTAGGATCCAGGGGAAAATCTCTGTGTATACGTGTTTTATGTGTTATGCTCTCGCATTGTTTATTTTTTGTGTTGTAGAATTCGTATGCATGTAATTTATGTATGAGGTTAAAACCTACATTTGGTATCAAAGTTTTTTCTGGCTTCAAGGGGATGCCTTTGTTGTTGATGGGTTTTACTCGGCCTTGTGGTAGACCCTGTTTAGTGGGAGATCTACGGGATCGATTTTGGTGGTGAAAGAAGATGGCGAGCGATGGAAAGATAGAGATCGATAAATTTAATGGTCAGAGTTTTTAGTTATGAAACCTCGAGATGGAGGATCTGTTGGTGGATAAAGATGAGTGGATTGTGATAGATCTAGGTACTAAACCAACAGGAGTGTCTAATGAAGAATGGAAGAAGTTGGATCGGAAGGCTAAGAGCACAATACGATTGTGTGTCTCAGATTCAATATTGTTGAATGTATCAGGGGAAGCTACAATGAAGGCTTTGTGGGACAAGTTAGGGACTTTGTACCAATCTGAGTCTCTGGTGAATAAATCGTTCCTACGGAAAAGGTTGTATAACCTAAGGATGAAAGTTGGAGAGTCATTGATAGAACATCTTAACACATTTAATACTGTGGTAAGTCAGATATTATTTGTTGATATGAAAATTTCAGATGAAGATAAGTGCATCAATTTGTTGTGTTCTCTACCAGATTCATGGGATAGTCTCGTTATTGCAATAGGTAGCAATGCAACTACCTTGCAGTTTAATGAAATAGTCTCATGCTTGTTGATGGAGGAGATGAGATGGAAAAATATGGAGAGACATAATGGTGATGCCTTGTCTATACGAGGATGGTCCTAGAATAGAAACGAAAATAAGTCATTGAGTGGGAGATCTAAATCTAGAGGTAGATCTAAATCTCTAGGAAAACCTGTAAAGGTGGTGTTCTGGAAATGCAGAAAGGAAGGACACTACAAAAGGGAATGTAAATCTAAAGCTCTTGATAAAGAAAATGGATTTGATGATGCTCCTTCTGCATAGGCAAAAACCACCTCAGATGAAGGTGGGGATGTGTACTTGGCTTCTTCAAATACACATGTAGATCATGAGACATGGTTGATTGACTCAAGTGCATCCTTTCACTTCACTCACCATAGAGAGTGGTTCTGCGAGTATGAGAAATATGATGGTGGTGATGTCTTCTTCGGGGATGAAAGGAAGGCTAGAATCGTTGGTCGCTGAAAAGTAAAGTTGAAGTTGCAAGGTAGAAGGCTAGAACACTTCCGGGTGTTCTGCATATTCCTGCATTGGCTATAAATCTAATTACTATACGCAAGCTAGATGAAGCATAGATATGAGAGCTTATGCATAGTGATGTGTTTGGACCTATGAAGGTTCCATCACTAGGTAAGTCTATGTACTATGTATCATTTATAGATGACTTCTCAAGGAATACATAAATATATTTCCTTAAGAATAAATCCAACGTCTTTGACAGGTTTAAAGAATTTAAGGCTCTGGTGGAAAACTAGATAGAGAAGAAGATAAAGGTGTTGAGGATTGATAACAGTGGAGAGTTTTGCAGTAAGGAATTTGAAGATTTCTATAAGAAGTGTGGTATAGCAAGACAGAATACTACTCCATATACACCTCAGCAAAATCGAGTTTCAGAAAGAATGAACAAGACATTGACGGAAAGAGCAAGAAAATTGCTCAGTGGTGTTGGGTTACAACAAGGGTTTTGGGCAAAGGCGATGGAGACAGCATGTTATCTGGTCAATAGATCACCTTCATCAGCATTGGAGGATAAGGCTCCACAATAGGTAGGGACTGGTAAGAAACCCTCTGTTTCACATCTGAGGGTATTTGGATGTGATGCATATGTACATGTTCCAAAGGAGAAACAAACCAAGTTGGATAGTAAATATGAAAAGTGCATATTTATTGGGTATAAGGATGGTTTAGAGGGTTATAAGCTTTGGAACCCAGTAACAAGGAAGGTTGTGTACACCTGAGATGTGGTGTTCAGAGAGGTAAGAGATGTTATTAAACATGAAGTTCAACCAAAGGAACCTGAGAAGATATAGTTTGAGCTAAAGGACAAAGAATCAGACTCTACAGCAGAGGAGGAATCAGAATATGAAGAGCCACAAACTCCAGGTGTGAGAAGATCAGTTCAAGAAAGAAGGTAGCCAGAAAGGTATATTCCATCTACTTTCTGCAAAATTTTTTCTTTATTTATTATTGATGATAATCCCAGAACTGTGAAGGAGGTAGTAGATTTAGAGGATGGAATACTCTAGAAAGAAGCCATGGTTGATGAAATGGCATCTTTGCACAAAAATGAGGCTTGGGATCTGGTGGAGTTGCCGTCTTGAAGGAAACCCATTGGAAACAAATGGGTGTTCAACAAGAAGACAAATGTAGAAGAAAAGGTGGAGAAATACAAAGCTTGATTGGTAGCAAAAGGTTATTCCCAAGTGTCGGGAATTGATTTTGGTGATATTTTTTCTCCTCTTGCCAAGGTAACTTCTAATAGATTACTTTTATCTGTTGTTGCTGCTTTTGATTTTCAGGTAGAACAGATGGATTTGAAGACAACATTTCTTCATGGGGATCTGGAAGAGGTGATCTACATGAAGAAACCTGAAGGTTTTGTAGTGAAGGGTAAGAAATAATTGGTATGCAAGTTAAAGAAGTCTATGTATGGGTTAAAAAAATCACCAAGGATATGGTATTAGAAATTTGACACATTTATATGGGGACTTGGCTTCACAAGAAGAAAAGAAGATCACTGTGTGTATTTTAAATTAACTGGAGACTGTTTTATTTATCTAGAATCGTATGTGGATGATATGTTGCTGGTTGGAAATGACAAAGAAACTATCCAGGATTTGAAGACCCATTTGTCCTCCAAATTCGACATGAAATATTTTGGTGTTGTAAACTGTATTTTGGGCATGAAAATTAAAATAGATCAGATAAAGAGGAAGCTCTGGTTAAGCCAGAGGAACTATGTCCAAACAATATTGCAGAGGTTTAATATGCAGGATAGTAAACTGGTGAAGGATCCTATTCCTATAGGTGTAAAGTTATCAACTGAACAGTGTCTCAAGAAACAAAAAGAGGAAGAGGACATGTCCCATGTTCCATATGGAAGTGCAATCGATAGCCTGATGTATGCAATGGTCTATACTAAACTAGACATTGCACATGCAGTGGGAGTATTCAGTAGGTTTATGTCAAAACTAGGGAAGGAGCATAGGACAGCAGTGGAGTGGGTTTTCAGGTATTTGTGTGGCACTAGTGATTATGGTTTGTGCTACCAAGGAATACTAGGATTAGACAGAGCGTTCGATATTCGTGGCTTTGTTGATGCAAATTGGGCTGGAGATCTTGATCAAGGAAGATTGACAAGTGGGTAGGTGTTTAACCTATTTGGAGGTGTAGTCAGTTGGATGAGTATGAAACAATCTGTAGTGGCACTATCAACTACAGAGGTAGAATACATGGAAGCCACTCATGTAAGCAAGGAAGCAGTTTTGTTGCAGATATTTTGTTCAAGTATGGGGTTAGTACAGGGAGCTATAAGGATAGACTGTGACAGCCAAAGTGCAATTTTCTTAGCAAAGAACCCTGCATATCATTCAAAGACAAAGCACAT
>APFE031581050.1:83827-142398 GCA_000404065.3 Pinus taeda
ATGTTCAGTATCACTTTTTGAGGGATATTATAGAAGACAAAAAGGTGTTGCTGGTAAAGGTGGACACTTTGAAGAATACTGTAGATGCATTGACAAAATTTGTGAGCTCTGAGAAGTTCTCTTGGTGTAGAGAAACAATGGGTGTTGTAAGGTTGGATAAATGACAAAGCTCTCTTATGGACCCATGTGGAAAGAAAACAACAAGTGGGAGAATGCTGGGTTGTGTTATATTCTTTCCACAACTAGCCCATGTAGTTAACCAGTGGGTTAGAAGGGGGCGGAGCCCCCCATTCGTTGCACCAACTATGTAGCAGGGGGGAGTAACAGGGGGTTTTTGGACCCTATATTAGGTTGGGTGGACCTACCTATGTTTTTGTGCATGATTTTTCGCACATGGTTTTGGACACGACGGTTTTTGGTCCATGGTTTTGGACGTGATTGTTTTCAGTCCATGGTATTGGATGCTTCGGCATGTATAAATATGCATTGTAACATTGAAAGGAAAATAATGAAAAATCAAGCTAGCAGTCCCAGTTTTGGGATCCAAGGGAAAATCTCTGTCTACATGTGTTTTATGTTTTATGCTCTTGCATTCTTTATTTTTTGTGTTTTAGAATTCATATGCAGGTTATTTCTATACGGGTTTAAAACCTACATTTGGTATCAAACATGTGAGGAAAGTGTTGAATGTCTTGAAAAAGAACAGTTATTTCTGAAGATGTCTAAATGTGAATTTGTGAAAATTTCCTTAGTGTATTTGGGCCACATAGTTGGAGGAGGTGAGCTGAAGATTGACCCCTCCAAATTTTTTGTCATTTTGAATTGGCCAATACACAACTGAATCACAAAAGTAAGGAGCAACGCATTATTGGAGGAATTTGATTGCCAATTTCTGTTCCATAGTAGATCCACTACATGCTTTGGCCAGTGTGAAGGTTGTCTTCCAATGAGGAGGAAAAAAACAAAAAGAATTCAATGCTTTAAAACAAAAGATTAGTTTAGCCCAAGTTTTAGCATTGCCAGATTTGAAATAACCATTGGAAATACAAATTGATGCAAGTGACTACGCCATGGGTGTAGTTCTTTTACAGCATGGTAAACCCATTTCATTTCATTATGACATTTTTAATGGAATTGTTATTAACTATACTATGTATGATAAAGAGCTTTATGCATTGGCACAAAGTGTGAAGAAATGGAATCATTATTTAATGGGGAAAGAAACCATTATTCACACCTATCATCAACCTTTGCAATAGCAAATAGAATTGTAGCAATCAAGGCACTTTCGTTGGATGTGTTTCTTACAACAATTCCTCTTGGTAATCATGTACAAGAAAGAGATTTATAACTAAGTATTTTTTTTTTTTCTTTTTTTCTTTTTTTCTGTATTCAAGCCTCTGTGATCCATAGTGAATTAAGCAAAGTCTTTCATTACAAATCACATAAGATAAATTTTTGGCCAACGCGTTCCGAACCAACAAGTGTGGTTCATCATCATGACCAGATGAAGAGGTAGAGCATGGAAAATGCTTAAATAGAGAGAAATGTGGAGACATAACTTCAAGTAACAACAATATTTGAACAATAATATTTAAATTATGATAAATTTATTAATATATTAAACAAATATTATAATAACGACTAGTTTTTAAAAAAATATATTTAAATAATGATATTAGTTATTAATTTATTAAAAAATATTAAAAGGTAAGGCTATATTAAATGGCTAGTTTTGA
Source organism: Pinus taeda (assembly GCA_000404065.3). Classification (NCBI taxonomy): domain Eukaryota; kingdom Viridiplantae; phylum Streptophyta; class Pinopsida; order Pinales; family Pinaceae; genus Pinus; species Pinus taeda. The sequence goes on from APFE031581050.1 coordinate 85,567, forward strand.
AAATAATATTAAATTAATTTATTAAAAAAATCAAGAATCAAACTCTAAACAAGCAGGAAGACAAAAATTAAAAAGCAAGTTAAGACCCTGATCGAGACAAATCATCAAAAATAAAAAACATAATGGAAATAAAATAAACTAAATAAAAATGATAATGGACGATAAATAAATAAACAAAAATACACCGGATCAAAAATAAAAAGCATATATATGTATAATATATAATATATATATATATATATATATAATGAATAAATAAATATATAATATATATAATATATATATATATATAATAAAGAAAAGTAATAAATAAATAAAACAAGGTCAACAATAAAATATGGGGTTGAGGCCCATTAAACAAATAACAAAATTACTAAAACGAGTTAAGAACGAATAGGATGATAAAATACATAAAAAAAGACAAGAAGGATCAAGAAAATAAACTCTTATGAAGAAGAAATCAACAAAAAATACTATAAAAATGGTGCCAATACCTACAAAGATAAACAAATAAATAAAATAAATCCCAAAAAGAAGCCTAAAAAACTATGAGGACAAGATAGGGATCCAACTTCTAGTAATATTCGAACCATCATCTCTATACAAATTATTGGTTCCTTTCTCAATTTCTACAGGCTCCCTCAAATTATGATGATGGAAATGGCTAACCCTAGCAATGACTTGTGACTCCTTAATGCAGATGTGATGTTTAGATTTATCTACATGTCTGCCAAGGCAGAGGAGAGGGTCCTGCCATGCTTGAAGTCAGCAGCATGCTCACGAATCCTTTGATTGATCGAGTGACCAATCTCACCAATGTACGGAGTCCCACGAGAGCATGGGATAACATAAACACCCTTCATATTCTTGGGGTCCACTTGGTATTTTACAATTTCATCTCATTTCTTGCATTAGATGGATTAATTTCATTAAAGATGTTAATTTCTAATCTTGTTTGATTGAGCTTGTATCAGATGCATTGATTTCAATGTAGATGTTGATTCCTAATCATATTTGATTGTTAGCACTAGATGAATTGATTTTAGTGTGGATTTTGATTTCTAATCCTATTTGATTATTTGCAGCATTTGATGCATTAATTCCAGTGTAGATGTTGATTTCTACCTCTATTTGATTGTTTGCATTAGATGCATTGATTTCTATGTAGATTTCGATTTCTCATTCTATATGATTTCCTGCATTCAATGCATTGATTTTAGTGAAGATGTTGATTTCTGATTTGATGTAACGAGATGTATGTTGTACATTAATTTCAAGGTAATTAGATTAACACTATGCATTGATTTCAATGTAAGAACAGAAAAATTATTAACGATGTTCATTATGAGTAAGATTTTGTAGATAACCTCTAAAAACATAAAATCTAATAAAACTTGTACTTGTAACTTTTACATCTTGACATCTTTCAAATTTGAATAAAAAATATTTCAATCATATTCGAGTTTTTTAAAATTGAGTAAAACTTATTTCAACCATGAGGAACTGATTGAAATACTTGGATAACTACTTGTAAATTTAGGAAAGTTGATAACATTATATAAATTATAGGAATGTTGTTATATATGGTTTTTTGACCTATATATTAAATTTCAATATGATCGACTCATATCATGTTATGGATAATCTCTTGTAGATAATCTCAAAAGAAATAGTACTCAATAAACCATATTTTTTGTTTACATGACATATTTTGAAATTGAATAAACCTTATTTCAATCATATTTTGTGTTTTTTAATTGAACCTTGAGATAAGAAATTGATTGAAATACTTTAAAAAGTTTTTCATGTAATGATATATGGGTGGGCCAAAAAAAATTTCATATATATATATTTCATTATAATATGGATGACTTTATAATTCAAATAATTTATTTTTAAAATTGAATTGTAATAACATACATATTGATTGCACTAAAATATACTTTCTACAAGACAAAATGAAGCATGATTGTAATTATCTTCATGTTCAATATTAAATTGATACATGATACATTTTATTTCATTTGAAGTATCAAAGTGACTTGCATCATAACTTCATATTATACTTATTTTCCTAGTATATGAAACTGGAAATTAAAATTATTATATTTTGGCAATAAAATTTATAATATATAGAAAAAAATTGAAGTATTAAAATAATTTTAACAAATCTATAAACTTAAAAAATTATGAACATCCATAAACAAGATTAATAAAAATGCATACATTGAAATAGTTATTGTATCAATAAACTACCCATACGAAAATATATACACCTTACAAATATCACATGAACATCCATCAATTGAAATAATAAGCATCCATAAACATTACATGTATGAAAATATATAAATTATGCATCACATATGAATGTTCCCTATGAAATGATCTCGAAAATATACAAACTATCCACTCTAAGTACCGCTAGAACTGTTATGTGAGTTATCTTCTGAAAAGTCTCCTATCTGAGTTATGTTGTGAAAAGTAATTGTCCATAAGTTGGTACTACAATACAACATATTCAAATTCAAACTAATTAGATCATTATTTGTACAAAATAAAAAAATATGGAAATCAATGATTTTGAACAACATTTTTAGTTACATATAAGTGAATCTACTAACCTCATTCGAGTCCAAATGCAAGTCAAATAGGATGGGGGTATGATGAATCTGGGTTTGTTTCTCCCTTATCTATGGATCAATGATTGGGGTCTCCACTGATGGACCTGCATCATCAATGCCTGTAAACCTAGCACCCCACTCATGTGTCCACATAACAGTGACATCAACAACACTCTACATATGGGCTTATGTACACAACGATAAGGAAAAATTATAATTAGTCTACAACTTAATTAAAATATATGTGTAATTTAGAAAAAGAAAATGTTGAAATATTAGGAATAATTTGTTTTACCTCAAGTGTTGGTCCATGTGGTTGTACATAGTGACTCTCCTCCACATGAGTGTTATGAGGTGGAGGTGGAGGTGGAGGAGAATCCATGGAAAGATGCTCTGGTGCAGGATGCACTAGCTAATCAACTACCCCTTCAGATCACCTCATATTCTCATACATGTAGCTGAGCTGTGTCTACATGTTATCATGAGCTTATTAATATAAATGCAAGCTAATACAGACTATAAATTAATATAAATAGGTATTCATAATTTGAAAATAAGAGTCAAAATTTTTTCATATATGTACTTGGTTTGTGTCACACAGGTCATGCGCCCTCTAAGTCTCATGAATGACATCATGATACATACATGCATATGTTAAAATATGGTCAATGGGTAAACTCCTGCGAAATGAATCATCATATAAAGGCACTAATGGGTCATGAGGCAGTTCTGGTGTTCTCCTAATCACTCCATCCAAAGTAATACATGCTTTAACCAAAGACAGTTGTATGTTATCTGCAATAGTCTCCTTGGTCTTAGCATTTTGTTGCGATAACTCCTCTTGATCTATCGGTAATACCAAGCTTCAAGATGGTAGTGGCAAGAATATCAGAGGTGTTGGCACATCTCTTGGGTCCCTATAAGCACCCTTGTGATGACTGGTATGTCCCATGCCAAGTCCATAATAGTGAGATCTAGTATTAGTGTAATATGGCCTAATACGTTACATGACCTCTACATATACATGCTCGAAAAAATAAATGGTGACCTGGTCAAGGTGGGGGAATTGGCCCCAAGCTCCAATGAATCTATCATACAAAAAATGCAATGCATCAACATTCCTAAAATATTTCAGTGGAATCAAACCTATATGTCTAGCAGGGAAATCTGAAGGGATGTCGAACAGCTCCTCACCAACATTAATGTTCTTGGTGGCCTCTTTCACCACCTCCCAAGTATGTGGGCTTGTAACCTCATGCCTCCTAATCCTCTTTATGGACTGTAGGAGGTGGATTTGTGGGCCCGGCCTTCTATATGTCTCTATCAACCTATTGATTCTATCAAACATCAAAGAAAAACTATGACTAGTCGGTAAACTAGAAGTGATGTTACATAGCTCTTGTGTGATCCACATATGTCGGGTCATAACATCCTCCATTGTGACATGAGAAATAGCATTGTCCCAAGGAGGGATCGATGTTGCACTCTGATCCTCATCTTCAGCCTGTTAAGGGCTTGCAAATCATAAACATAATTTAAGATATATAATTAATAAAGTAGAAGTATAATAACATATACATTAAATTCAAACACATCAGTTGAAGACAATTTCAAAATTAAAGCCAATTTCAAGGCATAAGCACATAAAGTTTAAAGAGGATTTAAAAATGTAGGAGGTGTACCTAAAATAGGTGAAGAAGGTCCACTATAGGTAGCATGATCATCAACAAATACAGAAACAGTCCCTCTAACACTCCAACTGGCGTCGAAGGTGAGATCTATGAGTGGAATGTGCACTTGGGTAGCTACGTGATCTATCACGAGCCTGACCATGGATAACAGATCCCCTCACACTGTGATGTCCTTCAGTTGGGGTACATATATGGGATGCCTCTTCATATTACATATAATCCAAGAAAAAAATATTGAGTAAACTATTACATATAATACATATAAGATAACTCAAGAGAAAAAATTGACTCAAAAAGAATGTTAACAAAAAATTCATTCCTAAACTCAAGCAAAATAATATAGCCTAAGGTCGTGTACTTTAGATTCCATTTTTTTATAATTTATCAAACAAAGTATTGAGTTCCACGTAAACATAATCAAAAGAAGTGATCAAATCTACCTTCGCACTTTTTCCTATTTTAAATAATGCATTTTATTCATAGGGAATAAATATGTAAATATATATGTAAAAACTTGAAATAAACCTATTTAAAAAACTAATAAAATTCCATGCCAACCAAATACTCCAATAGAATTTAAGTTCTTAATGCTTTACTTTGACACATTACATATACTAGGTGCAAGTACATGAAGAAAATGTTTCTTGTACAACACACACATAATGAAACAATATGGTACAAATTAGCAAAGAGTCCAAATGCTTGTATTCACTCGACCAAATGCACTTTTCATGATGAATTTAATGTATCTATCAATGATGCATTATTGAAACATGAACTTATATATTTATATATTGAATCCTTTTTATATAATACTAAAATAGTTATGTTATAGTAAACGTTATAGCTATTTTATGTTATAATTATGCATAATACATATTAAACTATGTTATGTTATGAATTATATCTCTCTCTGTGTGTGTGTGTGTGTGTGTGTGTGTGTGTGTGTGTGTTGGTCATTGGATACTCGAAAACTCCCCATTTGTTTCATGACATGGTTTAGCTACCTCTCGTGGATCAGTTAACTTTGGTGATGTGTCTGTTTACTAACACCTATGGGTTTTAGTGTAATGGCAATCATGATTCCATCAAGTGGTATCAGAACCAAAGGTCTTGAGTTCAAACCACACTTGGCTCACGCTAGGGGGGGGATTTTTTGACATTGGATAATCTGACGTTCCCCCTGTGTTTTGGGACATGGCCTAACCAACTCTCATGAATATGTTAACTCTAGTGATACATCCTTTTACTAACACCAGCAGGTTTTGTGTAATGACAATCGTGATTCCAGTATATATAATATATATATATATATATATATATATATATATAATATATATATATATATAATATATTATATATATAACACGTAGTTATAGAACTATGTTTATGGATATTTTATTTTTAAAACTAATCATACTATATTTATTACTAAAAAATTATTTTAACATATAAATTAATTTAAATTTAAAATAATAAAATAAAATACATTTTCTTATTTTATAAACCCTGGTTCACCATGACAGTCAATCTAAAGCTCCTAATTTACTTATTTATTGGTTATAGTTTCATTGTATTTTGTTTTGGAGTTTTCTCATATATATTTTTGGTCAAATTTGTTAGAAATTTAAAATGCATTTAAAATAACAAAAAAAAATTGATAAAACATTTCACAAAATTCATAAAGAAAAACTTTACAACCTAAAATAATTATAGAATAACATTTTTACCATTCAAACTAAAAATATCCATTTAATAAACAAAACATGTTGCCATTGCAAGTAAGAAAAAAATTAAAAGCTAAATTATAATTTTTGGGGCTTTTGAAGTGTTTCCTAGGTTGTTTTTTATCATTTTCCAAGATGTTTTCATGATTTATTTTATGGATATTTGTAGTTTTCTAAGTTGGTTTTTTGGTTTTCTAAGTGGTTTGAAGAATTTTTTGATGATGTTTTGTGGTTTTCTAGGTTGTTTTTGTGGTTTTCTCAGTTGTTTTGAAGGGTTTTTTTAATGGTTTTTTGTGGTTTTCACGCTTTTGTATGGTAAGTTTTTTTTCAAATTAATTTGTTTAATTTTGCAAAATAAATAAATAAATAAGACAAAAATGATAGAATACCCTACCTTCATTTGAGCCTCTATGATCTTGGCGAGGTTGTTGGCGAGGTTGGATGGAACGCTCCATTTTCCAATTTCTTGATCGAGCTCCAACACTCTCAGTTGACCTATTCAAATGATCTCGGTTGAGCTCTAAATTGTCTTGTGATCTATGCAAATGCAATGCACATACTATAGGCAGGAAATTTAATAGGATAAAGGGCTCCATCGAGCTCTAAAGCTTTATCGAGCCATAATGATCGATTAATCCCTAAAGCTCAATTGAGGGTTTTATTTAATCCTTGATTGAGATGTTTTTTTAGCACTCAAGGAGCTCAATCGAGCACTTCAAAATGGCATGATCAAGGCATATGTTTTTCCACCTAAACACACCTTCTCTTCCCAAAAAGTGTATCCCAGCTCCATGTTATCACCCTATCATTTTCAAAGTAAACTATAACCACAAGTAGTATGGAAATATTTAAATAAATCATAGACAAGAGAAGCACATTACATTCTTTCTCACTGAGCACATGCCAAAAAGTAAACTATTCATGTCACATTAGGACCTCTGTAAATGATGAACTCGCATCAACACATCACAAGCTCTATAGTGTGCAAGAACTCTGCATTGCACTACAATGATTCTCCAAATACAAACCTTGACATGGGCCCATGGTTGGTACTAATGACCCTGCCCTCTAGCGATTATTTCAATGCCCATCGACAAATAGTTGTTGAAGCTCCATGCCAAAGAAAAATGTGAATAGAATCAACAATCGATTAGACTAAGTGCAAGGTAGAAGAAGTTAGACTTGATACCACTATAATACTTATCCCTCTTCCCATACACCCATGGACTAGAGGAAATTTTAGCATAAAACTTCCAATGAAATTTTCACATATATAATATGTAAACCAATCCAAATCCTTTAAATTTTAAAAGAGGTACATGTAAATATTTTGGCAGAAAATAAAAAAATTACATTTTTTTAATTGTATTTTTGGTTTATTTCCTTATAGGTTTACTCAAATTTCATGTGTAGACACTCGTTGGATATGGAATTGAATTCCACATCCATTGAGTACCCATCATGCATACCTCTGAGAAGACTAACATTGATAAAAATGAAGATACATTTAACATGTTTTTTAATGTATCTTCAATTTTATCATTTTTGTTTTTCTTAGAAGTATGGATAATGGGTACTCATTAGATGTGGAATGTAATTCTGCATCCAATGAGTGTCTACACTTAAATTTGATTAAAATTATAAGGAGATAAGCCAAAAATACAAATTAAAAAAAGTAGTTTTCTTATCTTCCCTCCAAAATTCGTAGCTCTTGTTTTATTATTTTCTTTAGGAGGACACTTTTAGGATGAAATTTCCTCTAATGTTCACATGCTCGCTCATTAGAAAACACTACAACAACAACTATAATGTGTTGATAAGGCTCCAAAGATGTTGTAAAGAAATGCACAACAAACATCATGGAGGAATTCAAAGGTAAAATTTAATCACCATACAAATTCTTTTCATCAACATCTCTCAATATTTCCCTTTCTATTTCTCTTGGCATTCCAAAATACTCAATGAACTAACCAAAATATTGGCCCAAATGTTTCGTCTCACAACTACTTATGCAAAGAAAATTTTTTCAGCAGGAAAAACCAAAATTCTTGATGATGTCAAGAATCCTTGTCTGATAGCACACTCACTTGGTTCTTACCCTTTCACCTTCATAGGCACACTCACTTTTTTCTCTCTCTCTTACAGCATGAAATACATAGATTGAAACACGAGGCTTATTGTCGAAGTATGTAAGTGTTCATGCCTAGAAATTCATTGCACCAACATGGGAGAGAGCCACTCAGTCTAGACCTTAAAAAAACTCCCTTTCCATTTAGGGTAGTGGCTCCAACTGGTTAAATTAGGTGCAGTTACCTTTTCCCAGTCGCTATCAGCTTTAAATCTACCTTTAATTGCTAATAGTTAGGGACATCAGATTGATTCTTCTAGCTTATCAGGCAAGGAGAATGACCCTTAAGTGGTTTTTGTGGAACAACCAAACCAATATAAAGAATTTCCTCAAAAAGAGGACTCCTATAGATAACATGTGCAAGATTTAACTAGCGTGCAATTATTCTACCCTATAATGCAAACACAATCTATCTTGTCCAAGGTAAGGATAGTCTTATTTTTAGCCAAGAGAACAACTATTAATGTGAAAGGGGAGAGAATGTAGTTGATTTTGGATTTAAAACATTTGAAAGATGCTAAAATAGGTCAATATATTACAAATGATGAAGACAACTACGCAATGAAAAGATGTATAAAATCTTTTAATGCATATATCCAAATTCTTAACATAGCATGAATTCATCATGTGATTTATATTGAGTGAGGGAAATAATTCTTCAAACTAAAGATAAGTTAAATCAGGACAAATTTGTAAACAATTAATAAATAGCTATTTATTGTTACAAATAAATATCCATGACTTCTCCATAATCTTGTTTAAACCAATGACATTTCTGCAAAGATAGCTTCACAAAAATAAACAATTTAGCATAAAATGGAGTAAAATTAACATAAGTGAAGAAATAATCATTCATATTGATTGTACTGATTAAAAAAAGATTAAATAAAACAAATAATATATTTGTAAAATTATTACAATAGTGCAACTAAAAAACAAACTTATCATTTATTGAAATTTCTTTTAAAGTCCTTGATGCCTAGAATTTCTTTGAAGAGAAAACTTATACAGTAGTGTAATAAAATCTCCCCCGTAAAGAATATTTGACTCTTGGCTTTTCTTCTGGGACCTCCTCCTTCATCCTCCTTTTCTTCGTCTTAAAGCTCTCTATATTTACAGAAGTACTACTATTCAAAGCCTCTTTAAGTAAAAAGAAAGAATTATGATCTTATCATTCTATTAAAAAGATTAAGAGTTACAAGAGTGCAAGCCTCAAAGGCTTTCTTTTTTGAATTCTTGACCTTTATTCATTAATAGGAACAAGCTTAAATAACACATGGAGGATGCAAAAAATAAATTATTGCGCACAACGCTAGGGAGTTAAATAAATCCCTTATTATTTGTGAAGACAACGCAAAAAATAGAAATGGTTGTGATAATTATTTGTAGGTAATCTTGCTCTTGTCTCATCTGTGTAGTTGTGATTTTCCGAAATATCTTTAATAATGACTGATTTCGTGGAACCGAACAGTTTCTTTTGCGCAATTGTCCGTTTCCTCACTATCCCTTTACTCGTATATCTGAAAACTAGAAACAAAGGTTGGATAAACAATAATTAAATGTGAGATATACGATTAATTGTATCATCAATCTAGAAGTTGTGTATTAGATAAATGATATGATCAAAGAAAGATATCTGGGATTTTTATTCATAATCGCATTCAAGAAAGGGTCATTTAATTAAAATGAATCGCAATAACATAAAATCAATGAATGGAATAATCATAATCACCATTAATCGGGATCATATCACAATCACCTATAATATGGGAACTTATCGAAATCACAAAGATTTAATCAGAATCACAATCACATTAGAATTGGGGGCAAAACTTAACGTTATCGCATTCGCATTCAATTGGGGTGGAGGAATGGCTTACATCTGCTGGATTTTGCAATTGCGATATCGCAAACGCGAAGGAGAAGGGATGGGCCGATCACATTTGGATTATGGAGCACTGGACTATGAACAGTGTCGTAAAATATTTGCAATTGTGATATTCCAAGGTGACGTGGAGGATGAGTGACATGGTAGTGACATCACTCTGTAACGTGGCAGGTGACATGAAGAATAACGTTGAAGTTGACAGGGCATATAATAGATGACATGGCATCTGGCATGGAGAATGACATGAAGGATGACGGCATGGGTGCCGTGGTAAAGGAATGGGTCCCTCAAGTCATCTATTGCAAATCGCGTTTGACAAGGGTCTAGCCATACAAGCAAGATTTATTAGTCACAATTGAGCATCCCGTTGGGTCTTGTCCATATTGCAAAATCACAATGGAGTTAGGCCTTCAAGACTTAGGCCGCAGATATTCTGATCCCCAAGTGCGATGAATTATGAAATTTCTTTAACACCACCATAGGGTTTTTCTTTTAAATCGCAATCCTAGTGAGCTAGTGGAGGGGTCTGGACTCAAGCCTACATGTGATGGATACAATATTTTATGAAATGTAGTTAATAGTTTTGTCGGGTCCAACCCATATATGAGCAATGCTGAGGGGAATGGAATTAAGCTCGTGGATGTCATGATCCTTCGAAAGCGATAGGTTTATGTATTATTGTTGATATTCCCATTGGTTCCGGGTTGTATATCGCAATCTCAATTGGCCAGGCCATCGAGATTTTGCCTATAGTGTTGGTGTTATTTGTGATGCAAGAAATATAGGTCAGGGTTTTAGTTCCAATAGTTGGACCTTGGAAAACTCCAACTAAAACTCTAATTTTTTATTATTTTATTTATTTACTTTAATAAACCATATGTTTTCAATACTTAATATTTTTAAAGCCTAATTATAATCTTAGTCTCGGGGGCTAGTAAAATTTGGTTGTTTTTATGGAATAATTTAATTTTTTTTATTCAAAATAGATTTTTTTTTTTTGGTGTGCTATAAAAAATTAAAAAAGAGTCCCCTATTTTTTATATATAAAAAATGAGGGGTTGTTCAACAACATAACAATTGACGATTCACTAGAAGTACCAGTTATCTCTGATAAATGATAACAAAATTTCAAAAATTCAATAAAAATAATTTAGGAAGGGGAAACTACTTATTGAAATACTTAGATAAATAAAATTACTTTGATAATAAAAATCTCATTTAAATTGCAATCTCTTAGAAACCTTTCATAGATGAAAATACCTATTTATCCATATCAGTCATTAATTGGTTATAAAGATAAAGTAAGGGGCCTTTCACAACTTAGCCTTTTGATGTACTCGATGTACTCAATCATTTGTCACTAGTAAAGCCACTTCTACTAGCTAGCATTCATAGCTTCAACAGGGTTACCTTTTAACCACCAATGATTCAATATCCCATCCATTTAAGAGCATAGTAGTCAGAGATAATTTTTTTATTTTTATTTTCTTTCTTCTCTTATTCTTTTTAAACTAGTATCTAAAATCCATTGTCCTGGTTTTGTGGCTAGATAGTGACAATGCCATTCACTAGTAGTAATCAAACTGAGCAAGTTGGCTCATGATGAGACCCCTTGCCTTATAATTGAAACAATCATAATCCATTACCTTGATTTGATGTTCAGTATTGGTAATGTCAATTTTATTATTTCCCTCTAATCATGGTAAGAAGGCTTGTGATGAAACCTCTTAACTTTCATATTTACTATATTTTTGAGTTACACTCTAAAAATTACATTTTAACGGATGGGGAGAACCATTGACTTCTTAAGATTTTTGGATGACAATTAGTGTTGAAGATGCTTAGCCATAAGACAGTTTTCACTTTTTAAAGATAATATTTGTTAATTGATAATAGAGTAAAAAGGAATTTATAATTTTTTCGAGGTTTAAAAGATTTCACAACTTAATGGAAAAAATTAGAGAGTTAGATAATTTTTATCTAATTTTTCAATTTTCATAACCACTTTCCTAAAAATTCCTACTTTCAAATTGAAAAAATCATAAAATGGTTCAAGAGATGTTTGTGAAAAGAAAATGGTATTCTATTAACATTATTATCTAAAAGGAAAATGTAAATGTGATATGATAACAAAATTTTCTGAAGATACGACCATTCACAAGTATGATGGTAAAATCATGAAAACTAAATCTAAAAGGAAGACTCCACAAAATTGTTTATATAAATTTATTAACAAAAGAAAAAGAAGATAATCAAGTAAAAATTCTTTCTTATGTTGACATTTTAGATAAATTTTTACTTGTAAAATTATAAGCATTTAAGAATAATAAAATTCAATGCTAGAACTTATGCAATTGCATTATTATTGGTTTAATAATAGTAATGTGTTGAGGTCAACTTACTATGTTCTTTAGAATATCTTGAGTGCGTGCCCTACTAGGTCTTCAATGACCGCGACCTCTGCTTCGGCCCTCGGCCCCTTGGCATGGCCTCTCCGGAGGCTCCACTATAGGAGGTCACTCTTTAGCAGGTTTTTGCTGCATTGGTCTGATCATTATCACCTCAGAGACCTCGCCCTATATTCTCTATGTTTGTGAAAAGCTTGATGGTTTGCTAGAAGTAAACTTACCTCCTTTCCTGCCTCGCATGGCTGCCCTTATGTTGGCAGAACGAGGGATCATTGGGCAATTCACTAGACTCTGGCCATCACCAAAAACAATGCAAAGATGGGTGGAAAGGAAATGATCTGATAAAAATCAAGGGAAAATCTCCATTAGATTTTGTGGAAAAGGGTATTTCACCTTTCATTTTGAAAAAGAAGAAGATAAAGACTTGATCTTCCACAATGGACCCTATTTCAACGATTCAAGAGGATTATATCTCAACAAGTGGACTCTGGATTTTGATCCAAAGTTGGACATACCCAGTACTATTCCTGTTTGGGTCCAGCTACCTCACCTTCCCCTTCACTGCTAGGGAGATGAATCAGTTCGTGCTATTGGAAATGTTGTAGGAAAATACATTGATCAAAGTGAACCTAAGGACAATATGCAGGCTTGTGCTCGCATCTGTGTAGAAGTCAATCTGGGGACTGCCAGAAGCCGTTAAACTGAAGGTTGACGACTAGACTCACATTTAGCAACTAGATTATGAGCAGATCCCATTCAGGTTCAAGGTATGTCATGAACATGGCCATTTTGCTAATCGTTGTACTAAAAAAGTTGATGCAGAAAATACTCTGCAAGAAGAGCAATGGGAAACAGTGAAAGAAAAGAAAGCTGCCACTAACCCTGAGCCAAACCCTGAAGCTGGTCCTTCTTCTCATCCTCCTCCTCATCCCTCCTTCACCTAACGCTGATTTCTAGCTTGATCCTCAACCCTCTTCTCCTTCCTCCAATCCCTTCCACATCCTCTCCCCTCCTAAAGATACTCCTACTCCCATGATCCAATCAGACCCTTCAGAATCACCTCTTCCTATGATAATTTCTTCCACCTTCCCGCCTGATCCTGCCCCACCCAAAATCACAAGAAGCAACTCCAAAGAGCATGGTGCTACTCTTGACAATCAAAAAAAACTGGAAGGAAGTAAGCTAAACAACACAGAGATGAAAATTCCCAAAAGGATATAGCAATGGGCATCAAGAACCCCATAGAGTCCTACATCTTAGGACAAATAGATAAGGAATTAGTTAAAAAGGAACAGGGAGGGAGAGCAACTCCACATAACCCACATTTGAAATGATGAAAGTCATCTCATGGAATAGTAGGGGATTAGGGCAGCCCTCCAAAGAAAATGCCTTAAAAGACCTAATAAATCAAGAGAAACTAGAAATTGTATTAGTTCAAGAAGAAAAATAGGGATAGCTACAAATGAACAAAATCATTGCACAACATAAGTAGTATAATGGATGTGCCTGCTATTCAAGAGGAGCCTTTGGAGGAATTGCTATGCCTTGGCATCAAACTAATTGGAGTAACATAGCTAAAATAGAAATTAGCACTGGATAAAGACTATTTTGAAGAATAATTTGAGCAACCAACAAATAGTTATTTACAATGTCTATGCACCAAATCATTATAGAGATAAGGAGCAATGTTGGGACTCCCTCACCTCAAATATAGCAAAAGAAGATAATAGCAACATTATTCTGGGGGGAGATTTAAACCTCATTTTATATTCCAATGAGAAATGAGGAGGCAACCTCTCCCCATATCCATCCAGAAATCAACTGAAAAATATAATGCAGTATGGTGACCTTGTAGATGTAATTACAAAGAACCACAAATTCACCTGGAATAATCATAGGCTAGGGAAAAACAACATCATGGAAAGACTAGACCGAATTCTAGTGAATGTAACCCTCCTTTCCACCTTCTCTGTTGTTCATGCCTCCATCCTCCCTCTCGTAGCCTCAGACCATTACCCTACCACATTGAGCCTCAAATCCCACTGCCCTTTGGGACCTCTCCCCTTCAAATATATCCCTCTGTGGAATGAAAATGCAGCAACCAAAGATCTTATTCAACAAGCCTAATGACAACACATTGAAGGTTCACCAAGTTTCATTTGGGAAAGAAAAATCAAAAATGTAAAACATGCTCTTAAGGATTGGGCAAAGACCCAATACAAAGAGCCAGAAAAGAAGAAAAGAGAGGAAAAAACTAAGTTAGAAGAGCTCCATAACACAATGGAAAAGTGAGAATACCAACATGTAGATAAGAATCAGGAAGGTAGCCTTTACACCTAGCTTTATAGTATCAAAAGAGAAGAGTAACAGAAATGGCAGATCAAATCGAGACAACTATGGTTGAAGGGCAGGGACAGAAATATGACATTTTTCCAAAATAAAGCCACAGTTCGGAAAATAAGAAATAGCATTAGATCTATCATAGACAGTGAAGGCAATCAACAAAACAGCCAAGGTGCCATCAAGCAAGCTACTTTAGATCACTATAAAGAACTCCTAACTGAAAAAGGAGAAGAAGAAGGCTATCTAGACCTTTTACAATATCTATCAAACAATATCACTACTGAATTAAATGAAAGTCTAAACAAAGAGATAGAGGAAGATGAAATAAGAGGAGCTATCTGGGCCCTCCAGTTAGATAAAGCTCCAAGACCAGACGGCTTCCCAATTTTCTTCTATAGAGTGCATTGGGAAACTACTAAAAAAGACCTCATCAAAATGATGAAATGGATTCAACGCAAGAAAAAAATGGGAGGTTACACAAATTCAACCCAACTAGCCCTCATATCCAACAAGAACTGACCCACCAACTTCTCTCGTTTCTGTCACATATCCCTTTGCAACTCCTCATATAAAATCTTTACAAAAATCTTAGCATCCTACCTTAAGCCTTTGCTGCCCACGATCATATCTGAAAACCAAGGTGGTTTAATGGCGAATAGGCAAATTTCAGACTCCATTCTCCTTGTTCAAGAAGCCATCCGTTCTAGCCATACTAGGAATGAAAAGGGATTCATCCTGAAGCTAGGTTTGGTGAATGCCTTTGATAGGGTTAGGCACTATTTTTTTATTGTTGTTTTCAAAAAATGGGCTTTGCTACTCCATTTCTTGATCTCATTAGAGCTTGTATCACTGGATTTGGATATCTCCTCTTGTTAATGGTAGGCCTGGTCCATCTTTTCAATCTTCAAGAGGACTGAGGTAAGGTTGTCCTCTTTTCCCTTACATGTTTATTCTGATGGTTGAATCCTTCAGTAGTGCTCTTAACCACAAGAGGCGAGCTGGTCTCATTACTAGCATAAAATATGAAGATGGAGTCAAAAACATTAACCATTCTCAATTTGTTGATGACACCTTGTTAATAGGAGGAGCGTCTGCAATTATTGCTCGAAGATTCAAAGCTCTTCTAGACAAATACATGAGATATTCAAGAGGCATGATCAATCATATGAAAAACAACATATATGGTTGGCATGCTTCAACCCAAACTCTTCATAACATAGCCAATATCTTTGGGGTTCCTTGCAAGCTAAATTGGGATCATTTCAACTATTTGGGAATGCCAGTGAGCATTGGACCCACAAGAGCCAAAATCTGGGATACAATACTTGATAAATTAAAAAGAAAAGTTTAGTAATGGGGATCCACTTGGCTTAATCTAGCAGGTCGTTCGGTTCTTCTTAAAATCTGGTCCCTCTTCTCTCCCTCTTTACCAATTCAATCTTATTCAGGCTCTAGCCACTTTTCATAATAAAATGGAAAGTATCATTTGACATTTCCTCTGGCAAGGAGGGAAAAATGAAAAGAAGAAATTTAACTTGGTTAGCTGGAAGCAAGTTATCCAATGCTAGGAATATGGAGGACCTGGAATCAGATCTCCTAAACATACAAACTTAGCCTTTGGAGGCAAGATAGTATGGAGATTAATTGATGAACAACAAGCTTGGTGGAAAAGAGTTCTTGAAGCCAAATATCTCAGCAGCCCAAGGAAACAACTATTAGATAGTGAAATACCCATTAGAAGCAGCAAAAAAATATGGAAACTTTGCAAAAAAGTTATCCCCTTCATGGCACAAAATATCTCTAAGGTTCCCAAAGATGGCAGCAAAATCAACATTGGAGCAGACAAAATTATGGGGAACCAGCCTATTAGTAGTTAGCTATGTATCAATCAAATTCTTCTCTTCCTACACAACAAAGGAATACATTATTTATATCAAATTTCACAATGCGACATAAATTCGCAGGCCTGCAAGGGATGGAGCTTCCCTCCCATTCCCATAAATCTCAAAAAGAGCATTAGCAGTCTTCAAGTTCATCTCCACAGCATTACACCAATCATCAAAAATGGCATTGATGGTTTTCGATGGGACCCCATAGGTTCTAGTTACACAATTCAAGTTGGCCACCATTATTTGTGTAGTAGGGGCTATCCTGCTCCTCCTTCAATGCACTGGAAAACTGTTTGGAAGTTGGATGCCATCCCCAAAGTAAAATTTTTCATATGGACTCTCTTAAAAGGGAAAATTCTTACCTCAGAAAATTTGCAAAAGAGGGGTATAGTTGGGCCCTCCCAGTGACCAAACTATCAAGGGGCAGAAGAAACTATCCAACACCTATTCATCTCATGCCCCTTTGCAATCTCTTGTTGGAATGGAATCTCCCCTCTTGGCCCTCTCTCTTGGAATCCACAACATTCCATTGGTGTCATCCTAAGCAAATGGAAGAAGAGCTATCCTTGGCAACAGAAGAAGAACAACATAGCTAAAAGGGTGTGGAATTCTTGCCCCTATGCCCTCCTATGGAAAATTTGGCTTGCAAGGAATCGCAAGATTTTCAAAAAACAGGAGACCATCACTAGGCATTTATGCAGCAAAGCTAAAAGTCTAATGCTAGAAACCATTGCTGCTAAGAACACAAAGAAAATTGATATTTCCAACCTTTGTGTAGATGAAAGGTACTTTATCAGCAACTTAATAGACAATAACAGAGGCATACAAACAACAAACATCTACAGCCACCAATCCAACATTCCCAGTCACAGTTGGAAAATTAGAGTAAAATAGGATGAATTTACAGAATGGCTTCAAAATAGTAATTCCCACTCCCTCTTCTTTGATGGAGCTTCCAAATCCAATCTGGGAGTGGCAGGGGTAGGGGGAGTCATTTACAATCCCAATGGCGATGTCATAGGAACTTTTCAGTGGGGATTAGGATCTTTATCTAATAACAGAGCAGAAGCACTTGCTCTCTATCAAGGTCTCAACCAACTCCAAAAACATGAGATCAGTAAGGCGATGGTTTTTGGAGATTATATTGCCATTATTAGCCTTATGACCAGCAAGCACAAATATTCCAATATCTACATCCAGTAAATAATAAGTAGATGACAAGCCTTAATCTGCCAAAATTGGTACCTTTGATTCTTCCATGTACTTCGCACCTTCAACAAAGAGGCTAGTAAATGTGCCAACCAAGCGTGCATCAGATCTAATTTGAATCTCTTTTGCAATAATGTGGAATACCATCGACATTTTCCTTGACTTCTCTCATGGACAATGACAGAATCTCCAAATCCCACCCCTGCAGCAACCTCAAGGAATATCTTGACACGATCCAACACAATCCCATCTCTGTCATATCCCTATCATTGAATTTTTTGCCCCTTAATCTTGCTGCCACCTATGCCCTCTCTTATTTTGGTCGCACTCGTGACCTCCATGACTTTCCCCTCCTTCTCCTCATGATCTTCTCCTGCCCTCCCTATGGCTCACCTTTCATATATCCGCTTCCCCTCCCGCTTTTCAGTTTTCTAATATTGAGACCCTGACTCCTAGCTTATTTTATTTGTACCCTATTTCGCAGAGAGCTCCATGTCACCTCATTTTTCTCTCTCTCTTTTCTAGCCGCTCCTCAGCTATCTCATTTTGTGTCCCAGTCCCCCATTCTATCCATCTTGTTCTCTGAAAGGTTTCCTCTGCCTCCTCTAAATTTCTCTAATCGTTGTTAGTCCCGATCTTATCTCTGTTTTATTTTCAGATTCAGCTCCTTCTCATTATAGCCAACCTCTTCTTTTCAATCCATTCTTCATTGATCTACTCTTCATTAATCTACTTCTCAATAAACAACAACTACAGTCCCAAATTCCGGTGCTTATTCTCTATCTTTTGTTCAATAGTAAGCACTATGTCGCCTCCGTTATCTCCCTTTACTCTAGTTGTTCCTCATCTCCCTCTATCTGTACCTCCTGCAGCGTCAGTCCTCCTAGCACTCCTCTCTCTCCCTTGAAAGTTCACCTCTTCCACTCCCCTGTCTCCCTAATAATCAATAGTCCTGGCTCGATCTCTGTTCTAACTGCAGATTCAGTACCTTCTTGCCATAGTATGCCCCTTCTTTTCAATCAACAATAGGACAACTTTAAGGATCCAAAAATGGATCAAAGTGAAGATTGTTTACACTGTGCAGACCTCCAGGTGGAGTTGGAACAAATCAGAGCACACCAAAGAATTTTGGACACAAAAATTGACACTCATGCTCGGTTTACCAATGAAAAATATGAAGTTGCCCTTAATCTCTTCCTCCATAGGGTCTCCTCACTCCAGGAGCAGTTCAACGATCTAGCCAATTGGTGCAACCACGCTCAAGAGTCAATCGAAATTCTCAAATACATGCTGGAGAGACATAATGTACCCAGCACTAGCTCATCAAGCTTCAAGAACCTCGAAGTGGACAATAAGTCGAACAAGTCAACAGCTCGCTAGATTAGCCATATCAATATAGACTAGGATGTATTGCAAATTCTACTTTCTTTTATCTAAATTTGTCAAAACCTTCACTTTCATTTGTTTCCTACAAGTCAGAAATGACAATAGCTTAGGAGAATTTTGTATCCCAATCTACCTCCAAGCTCGGCTTATGGGCTTCAATCATGTAACTCAGGAGTTTATTCTCCCAAACATTTTTGGAATATAACTATCAACCAACTATGTTAAAAAAATAATAATAATAAAATTCAATTCAAATGAGGAAGCATCTTAACCATTTGCTAATCAATGTAATGTTATTACAGAAAAATATTAAAGGTTTATAGATCCCCCATTTTAGCTAATTCGATGAGAATCGTTACTACTTCCTTTAAAAACTTAAAGAAATTCAAGAAATTAGCTCAAAGTTTGATCTGGTGAAGGTGTGAAAATTCTTGTGAAGAGCTACAAAAGAGAGTTACATATCAGCAAAAGCTAAAAACAAAACTGGAAAAAAAAAAGGAATGAAAGTGAGTATATGAGACTTACCATTGAAGAATTTTATTTAATCTTTACTGGAAAGATATGACTTTCTCCAATGAAAGGTAACTAACACAAAATCATTATTTATTGAATCTAATCTAAAGTGAGCAGTAAACTTAAGAAAATAATCCCATGTTCAAGGAAGTTAGATAAAATTATATTTGTCCAAAAATGGAAATTAAGATTTGCTTCTTTATCATTTGCATTGATGCATGTTCTCTTTCTTTTCTGAATTTATATTAGCCCCTGAATATCAAAAATGGTTCAAACTCAAATGATATATGAATTAAGTATATGATGAAAGTTTGAATTTCTAAGCATGGAGTGATATATCAAATAATTGAAATAAAAGAGAACTCAAAATGAATTAATCATGATCTATTAGATTTACCTATTCCATATTCTATATTTACGAGGTTAATTGTGAGATCTGGAACATGCACAGATAAAATCATGAGTAGGATCATTTGTTGCAAGATTCATAAGAGAGAATTTGACTAAACCTTACTTTAAGATAAAAATCCTTTTAAATAATTTAGTTAACTATCGAGAGTTTTGATCGGAGAAAGTTATTGGAACTTTCTAATGAGGAAATTTACAAAATTTGATGATCAAATATGAGTCTTTCCATAACATGTAAAAGAATTATTAGGACTTTTATGAGGGGAAACAAAATCTAGAGAATTTTCAAATTTTGATGAAACAATAAGTATTTCCCTGAACATATTGCAGATTTATAAAAACTTAATTACTTTTTTATTTTAATTATTCAAATAAAACAAGGAAAACGTATAAAAGAAATAATGATGAAAATAAAAACTAATGATAGATAAAAATGGATTTGTAAAATGCACACCTAGAAGAATTTTAACTGTAATTTACCTCATAGATCTTCAAGTTCTTCCCTGTATTTCTGAAATTCCCTTATGTTCAATATCACCTATTTATTTAATATAAATTCTAAGTAATGAATTTTAATATTAGATTTATCTCAATTTTAGATAGGATAACAATAGTGATGACTATGACCTTTTCAGAAGTACTTATAAATCAAAGATTTCCAAACGATAATAATTCTCCACACATGTTTTTTTATTAAAAGTGTGATTGTCAATGTGATGGAGTTTTGCAAAAAAGATAATCAAGTGATTCAAAATCCTCTCACATGTTTTAAATCACTTAATCATAAAATAAAAAATAGATGTTGAGAATATTAAATTCATTACTTTCTTATTGAAATCTGTAATGAAAACAGAAAATAATCTAGTATAATATAATCTACTACTAATTACTAACTAAATGGAGGGAAAATGACTAAGTATAGTCATCTTCCAATGTAACATGTACAAGTTAAACATTAGTAACAATATGGTAAAAATAATAAAAATAAAACAAAATTTATTATTTACATCTAATTTGAAATTATGTACAAAAATAAATTTATTTAAAACTAACCTGTTAGTAACCATCTCTTTTGGAAAGCATTGTCTAAGTAGATAACTATGGGATCATCAAAGAATGGATCAATATTTTTTAAAGAGTGAAGAATACCAAATGAGATGTCGGCAAGGCATGTTGTGAAGGAACATTCTCAAAATTTAGATTTGATTGATGATGAAATGTTTGGAATGAATTTCTGAATATCGAATTAAATTTGAAACGAAATGATTGTTGATATTCAAGATTATGACAAACCAATTCATCATCTTCACTTAATATATCTCTAATATGTCTAATATTAGAAGATTGAACATGCTTGCAAAAGGAAAAGGAAACAAAAGGAAAGAATGTAAAAACAAACAAATCATTATGGAAACTAAAATTACAAAATAATTTTACAAGGCAATTATAGAACTCATCTTGGATCTTAGTCGATGAATTGACACTAGAAGGACATTTCTTGGAAAAATTATAAATGCAAGTTTCTAAAATAGAATCATAATGAAATGCAATAGAAACTCGCAAAGCTAAATCATCAAAATTCTCAAAGTTAAGTTTGTGTTCAAAAAAAGGAAACAAAATTAAAGCATGTGAATCTTCACAAGATAGATTAGTTTTCAAGATTGGCACACCTTTTACAAGACGTGATTCTTTATACTCATTGTCATGATAATTGTCATAAATTACCATCTTCTTATGAAAATTAAATGGCTGATCTAAACTAAAAAAATCAGAAAATACAAAAGAAGAGGGCATTGCAATTAAACAATTATCATCCAAATGAGTAATAGATGCAGAATTTTCAGAACAAGGATTAGGAAAATTATCACTAGAAAGATTAAGATGACTTTGAAAACACATCAGGATAAAGAAAATAATGCATGCTAGAATATAATGATAGTTGAAATGATTCGTCTATACAATTTGTCATATTATACTCCTAGTTTAAAGAATTTATTTCAAATGTAATTACATGTTCTAAAGTTTCTAAATTTTCCTTTAAAGAAAACAAACCAATATGTTCATTATCCAAGTCTGGTTTTAAATTAGATTTTATTGGAACTATTGATCAATTGCATGTATCGTTAAAAATTGTTGCAAAAACATTTTTAGATTTTGTATTTATAATGGAAACATTTGTTTCAGAACTTAGAAAATGAAAATTACAATTTTCCAAGAATAAAAGTTGTGATTCAATTACAGGTATGGGTTCCATAAAATCATTTAATGATTCAAGAGTAGTTAATGAATTAGATGTGTCTTGTTCTTCATTAATTGATTTATTATTTTCAAGATTAGAAGAAACACGAGTAGTGAAATAGTCAATTAAATCTTCAGTTAAAGGAAAACCATCTAAGTGAAATCTATAACAAAATGACCAAAATCTATTATAAAAATCATCTAAAGATTCATTGTCATACATGTAAAGATTGTCTAACTCTGAACACAAACTATCGAAATTGTAATTATGATGTGCTTTTATAAATACAGGGCATAAATGCTTCCATGAATGAATTGAATTTGGAGGAAGCACCAAGAACCATTTATGGATTCTTCCTTTGAAAATAAGAGCAAAAAGCCTGCAAATCTCATTATTAATGATTATATTAAAAGACTTACATCTATTAACAAAATTATAAATATGATTTAATGCTAAAATATTACTATCACCGTTGAAATTTAACTTTCACGATGACTTAATTTGCTTCTTTGGCATGCCTCGTGTAGGCTTCGGTGAAATGAACACATGACCAAGTGTAGAAATATAGGTGCCATGATTATTTAAAAATGATATAATAAAATTTTAAATAAATAACTAACTCAAGGCCCTCCTTCTAGTGGCAAAATGTTGATGCCTCAAAATACACTGCACCAACATGGAGGGAAACCACTCGATTTGGACCTTAAAGCATCTCCTTTTCCATTTAGGGTAGTGGTTACGACTGGTTAAATTAGGTCCACCTTTCCCAATCGCTATCAGCTTTAAAATTGCCTTTAATTCCTAATAGCTAGGGATATCAGATTGATTCTTCTAGCTGATCAGGAAAGGAGAATGACCCTTAAGTTGTTTTTGTGGAGCAACCAAACAAATCTAAATTGTTGCCTCAAAAAGAGGACTTCTATGGATAGCATGTGAAATATTTAACTAGTGTGCAATTATTCTATCCTATAATGCAAATGTAATCTATCTTGGCCAAGGTATGAATAGTCTTATTATTAACCAAGAGAAAAACTATTAATGAGAAAGGGAAGAGAATGTATTTGAATTTGGATTTAAAATACTTGCAAGATACTAAAATATTTCAATATCTTACAAATGATGAAGACAACTACACAATGAAAAGAAGTTAAAAAATAGTTGTATAAAATCTTTTCATGCATATATCCAAATTCTTAACTTAGCATGAATTCATTATGTGATGTATATTGAGTGAGGGAAATAGTTCTTCAATCTCAAGATAAGTTAAATCAAGATAGATTTGTAAAAAATCAATAAATAGTTATTTATTGTTACAAATAAATCTCCATGACTTCTCCATAATCTTGTTTAAACCATTGAGATTTCTGCAAGGATAGCTTCACAAGAATAAACAATTTAACATAAATCGAGTAAAATTAACAAATGTGCTAACAATACTCATTCATACAAATTGTACTGATTAAAAACATATTAAATAAAATTAATAATGAATTTGTAAAACGATTACAATAGTGCAACTGAAAAAAAAACTTATCATTTATTAAAATTGCTTTTACTGTCCTTGATGCCTAGAATTTGTTTGAAGAGAAAATTTCTACAATAGTGTAAGAAAATCTCCCCCATAAAAAATCTTTGACTCTCAGCTATTCTTTAGGGCTCTCCTCCTTCCTCCTCCTTTTATTCATCTCAAAGCTCTCCATATGTGCAAAAGTGCTACGATTCGAAGCCTCTTTAAGTAAAACAAAAAGAATTATGATCCTATCATTCTATTAAAAATACTAAAAGGTACAATAGTGCAAGCGTCAAAGGATTTCATTTTTGAAATTTGGACCTTTATTCATTATCATGAACATGTTTAAATAGAACATGGAGGATGCAAAAAATAAATGATTGCATACAACACTGAGGAGTTAAAACAATCCCTTATTATTTTTGAAGATAACATAGAAAATAGAAATGGTTGTGATAATGATCTATGGGTAATCTCGTTCTTGTCTCATATGTGCAGCTGTTCTTTTCCTAAATATCTATAGCAATGACTGATTTTGTCGAACCGAATGGTTTCTTCAGTGCAGTTTTTCCTTTCCTCACTATCCATCTACTCATATATCTAAAAACAAGAAAGAAAGGTTGGATAAGCAATAATTAGATGTGAGAAACATTACAAACTATATCATAAATCCATAAGTCATGTTTTAGATAAACAATACGATCAAAGAAAGATATCTGGGATTTTTATTCATAATCGCATTCGAGATAGGGTCGTTTAATTAAAATGAATCACAATCATATAAAATCGAGCAATGGAATAATCATAATCACCAGTAATTTGGATTGTATCACAATCACCTATAATATGGGAACTTATCGAAATCACACAATCACAGTCACAATCGCATCAAAATCAGGGAGAAAATTTAGCCTTATCGCAATCTATTCAATTGGGGTAGAGGAATGGCTTAATTCACATGGTTTTTACAATTGCGATATCACAATCGTGGAGGAGAAGTGATGGGTCAATCACATCGGGATTATGGAGGAGTGGACTACGAATAGTTTCATAAAATATTTGCGATTACGATGTTCCGGGGTGACATGGAGGATGAGTGACATAGCAATGACGTCATTTTGTGACATGACAAGTGACGTCGAGCATAACACGGAAGTTGAAGAGGCATATAATAGATGACATAACAAATGATGTGGCATATAATGTGGAGAATGATGTGGCAAATGATGTGGAGGATAAATGCATGGGTGATGTGGTAGAGGAATGGGTCCCATAAGTCATCTATCACAAATCACGTTTGACAGGGGTTTAGCGGTGGACGTGAGATTTACAAGTCACAATTGAGCATCCCATCATGTCCGAGCCATATCGCAAATCCCGATGGAGTTAGGCCTTCAGGACTTAGATCACGTATATTATGATCCTACAAACACAATCAATTATGAAATTGCATTAACATCATCATTGGGTTCTGCTTCTAAATCGCAATTTCAATGGGCCAATAGAGGGGTTTGGACTAAAGATCGCAATTGATGGATGCAATATTTTATGAAAAGTAGTTAATAGTTTCGTCAGGTCTAGCCTATATATCACCAATGTTGAGGGCCATGGACTTAAGGCCGCGGATGTCACGATCCTTCAGGCGTGATAGATTTATGTATTATCATTGATATTCTCATTGGGTCTGGGCCTTATATCACAATAGGCAAGGCCATCGGGGTTTGGCCCATAGTGTTTTGTTATTTGCGACGCGGGGAAGACAAATCAGGGTTTTAGTTCTGATAGTTGGACTTTGGAAAACTCCAACTAAAACTCTGATTTTTCATTTTTCATTTTTTATTTTAATAACCCATATGTGTTTAATACTTAAGGTTTTTAAAGCCCAAGTATAACCTTGGTCTTAGGGGCTATTAAAATTTGGTTGTTTTATGAAATAAATCAAAATTATTTTATTCAAAACAAAAAAATGTTTTTTGTTTTTTGTGTTATAAAATTTTAAAAAAGGGTCCCCTATTTTTTATATATAAAAAACGGGGGGTTGTTGAACAACACAATGATAGGGAAGACTTGTTCTTTCTTCATGGGAATAGTTGTATTATGTGGGATCAAAACATGTTATAAATAGTAAATTACTCCTGTATGCATGCAATTCATGGAGAGTTAGTCTAAGTTAGTTTATGTTTAATCTATATTTTGAATAGTTTAATTTAGTGTGAATTTGCATGAACAAGTTAGCAGGAATTAAGTCAATTCTAGTAAACTATCATGATTCCATGATAAGTAAGTGTGGTCCTTATATACCCATGGTTGGGTCATTGTAGCGTGTGTGAAAAGCCAAAGACGCAACTCTTTGTATGGTTGCATGTAAGAAATATTTATGAATATAATTTTTTATGTGTGAAATTTCTGTTTTTCCACCTCTACCTTTCCGTCAAATTGGTATCAAAGCTTTTTATCGAAGAATTTTTTCATTTTAAAGACCCAAAAATTAAAAAAATTACCGATAATTTTTTATGCTCGAGAACTTCACTTTAATGTGGATGGTGAAGATGATTGTGAATTCCACTATGATGATAAATATGTGGATGATGACTGCAAAGTGAGACATGAATTGGTGAGTTCAACAACAATTGATGAATTTGGTGAAGTTGAAATTGTTAATGAGCACATACATGCTAAAATATCCCACCATAGAGTGGATGGAATATATGTTAATGACATACTTAGATCAAAACACTAGGCTTATTGTCGAAGTATGTAGGGGAAGACTTGTTCTTTCTTCATGGGAATAATTATATTATGTGGGATTAAAACATGTTGGAAATAGTAAATTACTCTCATTTGCATGCAATGCATAAAGAGTTAGTGTGGGTCAGTTCGAGTTAAATATATATTTGGAAAAGTCTAATTTAGTGTGAGTTTGCATGAACAAGTTAGCAAGACTTGAATCAATTCGAGTTAGATTTTGTCACGATTCCATGATAAATAAGTGTGATCCTTATATACCCATGGTTAGGTCATTATAGCGTGTGTGAAAGGCCAAAACCACAACTCTGTTGATGGTTGTTTGTAAGAAATATTTAGGAATAGAAATTTATTTTTGTGTGAAATTTGTGTTTTTCATCCTCTCGCTTTCCATCAAATTAGTATCAAATCTTATATCGTAGAAAAAAAAAATATTTTGACAACCCAAAAATCAAAAGTTTTACTAGTAAATTTTTATGCTCGATAAATCCACTTTAACATGGATGGTGAAGATGATTGTGAATCCCAATATGAAGAGACATATGTGGATGATGACTGAAAAGTGATATGTGAATTAGTGATGTTTGCAAGAACCAATGAATTTGGTGAAGTTGAAATATTTAATGATCACATGCATGCTCAGATATCCCACCATAGAGTAGATGAAATATATGTTGATGAAATCTGTGGTAAACTTTTTGAAATTGGGATTGATCATGCAAATATGGTAAGTTTCATATTTGATGAAGAATTGAAGGATGAATCTTCCACTCTAGTAAGAATTTATGAAGCAAAAGTTATAATTGTTCATGATGTATTGCATGAACTAGAAGTAGTTGAGTTTAGCATAGATAAAGCTACCAATGGAGTAGCAAGTGGTTTATTGATTGAAATTGTTGATGTTAAATTTCATAAAGAACCATTAACTAGTGATGAGTGGTTGCACATGATGCAACAAAACTATCTAATCGATATGTTGTTATTTGGTAAGAGAAGCCCACTTGTGTCTGGAAGCCAAGTGGAAGAAAACTTGTTCGCAACAACAAAGAATTGTAAAGAAGTGGAAAAGAAGGAAGAGGAGGACGAGGAAGAGAAGAAATCTCTCACTATAAATCATAATGAATATATTTTTAAGATGGATTAGTGTGCAAGAACACACAATAACAATCCAACTTAAAAAGAAGAAGAAGAAAAAGATGTAGGAAAGGACATGGAAGTTTCCAAAAAAGAAGAAAAAAAGGTGAGACAACATTTCATTAATGGAGTCAAGAAGAGATTAGATTCTATCATCAAGAAATATGGCAGAAAGAAGATCAAGAATATGAAGTGCAAGAAGTACAACAAAGTTCACAATTTGAAAATGAAGAGTTTTGGTAGCAGTCCATGAGTTAAAGAATCATTGAAGAGGGAGTTCAAGAAGACAAGATCATATTTGTTTTCAAAACAAATACAAGAGAAGTCAAAGAAATATTGTAGTAGTAATAAACAGAGAAATATGGAGAAATGTGGAAGAAATGAGAAAGAAAATCCAAAATTGTAAAATTTTTCATTGTGATCTAACTCGCGCTTAGACCAACAAGCATGTTTAAGTGATGATTGAGTCAATTTTTATTGTAAGTCTAGGAAGCATAGTTGATTCATGTTTGAGTTATGTTGAGTCATACAACCATAATTATTGCGGAGCGCTGGAAATACTAAATTACTCTTGTATGCATGTGATTCAAGTCTAGTAAGAGTTTATCTTGATTCCATATAGTAAGTGTGGTCCTTATATACCCATAGTCGGGTCATTGTAGCTTGTATGAAAATCCAGAGCCACGACTCTATGGATGGTTGTAAGTGAGATACATTTATGAATAGAAATTTATTTTTGCATGTCAAATTTTTGTTTTTCCTCTTCTACCTTTCCATCAAAATAATCATCACTCCTCTAGCAATTTCTAATCCAAGAAACAATTGAGTAACATATAGAGATAGAAGGAATTGCACCTTCTCATTTGCTTCTTTACAAAGAATTGTACTTGCATTGTTGTACCATATGAAACAATTTCATTGGGATAGGCTCATGTCATTCTCAAGAGAAACTATTTGAAACCACATGTAAATTCATTAAGAGAGAAACAACAAAACAAATCTACATAGAATTTGAAATATGCTTCGGCTCTGCAACCTCAAATATGACATAATCATCATATTTTTACTCTATATCAATGGATCCAAGCATTCAAGCAGTCAATATAAAAAGAGATCAAGCTTCAAAGTTGATAGACTGATAATATCTGGACATGATCTCATCAAATATAAAAATTCAAATAATAGATATACCCATCTAGGTCTAGGAATAGATCCATGATTTCCCAACAAATTATTAAACTTCACTTACTTGCAACATCCCACCCTCATGGTGGATTCATGTAGAGCTTCTTCCTTCTACAACAACCTTATGCCAGATAGAGAAACTTTCAAGGCGATTATCATATGCAAATTGAGAAACAAAACCTTATGGGCATGTAGTGAGGAGGAGAATCATATCCGTTGCTTCTTTTTCTTTCTTGAAAATGGCATTCACGATGCTAAAACCTCCTAGCCTTTGATAAAAACTAGGCACATCACAATCTTTGTGAACATCAAGTATTGAAGCATAGACTCTACTTCTTCAGCTCTTCTATTAAGTTAGTCCACATAATCCCTTGTGGGAACCCTCATGATCTCCACAAATTTTTTCCAAGCCCAGATTCAATATTGTCAACAGTCACATCTAACTAAATAATTCCATGCTATCTAGCAACTTCAGCAACTTTGACTTCTTCTTTCTTGCATACTCCCTTTAAAAAAGAGACACTATTAATGTTAGTAAAACGTGTCAACCTCATTCTCGATTCAACATTCTAATGTATGTAGAAAAGGAAAAATTGAGGGAAGATTACTCAATCAACATGCCAGAATTAATCCATTCATATTTTGCATTGATAATCCATTCCAAAAATGTCTTTTGTCAGATCTCTGCAGGTAGAACTTTCCCTCCCCTCCTTTTTTTCCATAATATTCAGAGCGTCATTTCACATGTATCTCGCACCTCCTAGTGTGTTCCTTTCTAAATTTAATTATTTTTTAGTAATAATTAAATTTATTTATCCGATTAGTTTAGATCTTGTTATATAATCATTGTATTAGATACACGTGCCATGATATAGCCATCTCAAAATACAATGTCATATTCTACGTAACATCCTAACCCTTAATTCTGTTATAAACTCTAAAACTCCTAATGAATGAACTTTAGATGTCATCCTCACTCGTCTCATGCCATTTGTATTTTTTAATGCACCAATCTCCATAAAGAATTGAAAGTGCTGATCGTCGATTTTTTCAATTGCATGTTTGCAACTTGAAGACAGATAAATTCTAAATGTGCTAGGATTTTTTCCCACATACAATCCTAGATGCTTTGCTATGACGGGAGGTGAGATTGTACCTTTGTTATTTAATGGGATGTCATAAACTTGCATTTAACGACAATGTGGGTGTTTCGTTTATAATAAGAACACAGTCCAAATACATGAGATTTAACGTAAATTATGTTAAAGAAAATTCAAGTCCTTTTACAAAATATTAAATAAATACCTGCTCCATTTTTTTTAATATATATCTATATATATTCAAATTCTAAAATTCTAAAATTGTTTATCAAGTTTTAATTTAAATGATTTCATTCTAATGATATCAAGTAAATATAAAATGATAAAATAATAAATAATAAATGTAATTAAAAATTATTACATTTACATGACATTTTGTTGTTACAAAGTGAGATATATGTAATTTTAATCTTTTTATTTTTACTTCGATTTAATATATTTAGATATTTAATTATATTTATCTAAATAATAAAAATATATATATAACATGGAATCTATAACATTCAAAATGTTTATACATCAAATTGTCTCAATTTATTAACGGAATATCACCATCAAACTCCAATCTAAAAGTTCGATAGTTAAACAAAATCTCTCAACTCAATAAACCCTAATAGCCTCTTAATTAATAAAAATAAATTCTTATTTATAAAAAAACCTCTACAAAACAATGACCCATAAACATATGTTAGAATATGTAATTCGTATTTTCTTATATATATAATCACACATACATATAAGACAAATAAGAACTACATAGTCTAACATATATTTCATTAATCTATACAATCCCAACCATTATAATATGTAATCCACTCATGATGGGGTGTATAGAATATTTTATTCACTATGTGTGGCATTGAAGATTTTGCTCATAAAAGTATAGACCAAGCTACCAATAAATTCATAATGTTTTGGGCCCACCACCCATGTAATATTACCAACCAGCCACTGTACTACAGGAGTAGTATTTTTTTATTCTAATCGTAGAGGAAGGATCATGAGTTCCTTGCGTAGTTTGTGTTACTAGTCATTTTATCTCCGCCAAGCATGGAAATAGTGACAACGTGCATTTCTATAACGACAACTTGCTTGGCTCCCATCAAGATTAATGTTATATTAAATACCAACGCATTGTCAAGGCTGCTTCAATTTATATTAAATACCAACCCATGGTCAATGGTGGTTTATATTAAGATCGATAAGGATTTGTAAATTCAATTTGTTAATAATGTATTTATATAAATAAAATTGATAGTTAACGCGGATAGATGAAATTTAATTTATAATATATATTATATGGTTAAGATTAAAAAAATTTATAAAATTAATTAATTAGTTGAATTGAAGCTTTTGTGATCTATATCATTTTTAAGAAGAGTTTCGGCATAAATCACATATAGAAAACTTTTATTGACGTGTTTTGAACCAACTAGTGTGGTTCATGGTCAGGACAAGTTGAAGAGTCAGATCATGGCTGCAAGTTAAACAGGGAGAGCAAATCTTCTAAATAGCTAGGAGTGACCATTAACAGCTATATAACAACAGCTAGATTATATAATAATATTATAATGTTAATTATGGGTTAATAAGTCAAAAGGTAATAACTGGTAGTAATATAATTTTATAGTCATAGTAACTAATTTTCTTCTTAATAAATACTTCAATAATTTATATATTATATATTTGAACTTTATTCTATTTCATTTTATTTATAAATTTATTTGGTTATTAAATTAGTATATTTAATTCTTTTTAATCCAATAGAGATAAGATATAGTCAATCTAGGTCAAGTAAAGGGTTTTTCTTAATTATTATTAAATATTAGCTAAAAAAATAATACCAATAATTTTGGATTTATTAAGGTAAGGGTAAAAAATTAATAGCAAAATTATACTTAAATCCATCTAATGGATCTAGGGATGTTAGTACAAGCCTGGATTGATAATATCAAGATATTATTGATATGATATAGTAATAAAAATATTAGAATGAGAGACAAAACTCTAAATACAAGAAGGTCAAGAATAGGACAATTAATAAAATAAATTAACCAAAGGAGAAAACTTAGGAGGATGGAAAATTCAAAGCTCAATGGAGAAGGATATGGGATAATACAGGGAAACATGAGGAAACCTAGAAAGCTAGAACAGGTCAAAAAAGGGAGGAGGTAGGGGTGGGGAGGAAAAGAGAAGGCACGACTTAGGAAGAAAGGGTAGGGATCCAGCAACTACTGATCTTCCAACCATCATCTCTATTGAGATTGTTTGGCCTTTTTTCAATTTCAATAGCTTCCAAAAATTTACGGTGATGGAACTGTGCAAGCTTGGCAATAACCTTGGCCTCCTCAATACAAATATGATGCTTGGTCTTTTCCGCATGCTCTGCTAACAATGAAGACTTGGTTCTCCCATGCCTTAGGTCAGCTGCATGTTCATTGATCCTTTGATGGATGGAGCGCCATGTTTCCTCGTTATAGGGGGTCCCACAAGAACAAGGAATCATGTAGACACCCTTCATGTCCTTAGGGTCAACAGGATCCTTCACTGATCAGAGGGATTTACGAATGCTGTTGAGGGGCTTAAAGGTTGAGGGAATATTATACTTCTTAAGAATCCGAACAATCTTGTCCATGGTTCCCTCGACATAGGGAAGATGGACACCTAGGAGACGCTCTTTAGGTTCTTTTTTAATTATTGAATTCTTGGAGGCTTTAAGGAAAGCCTCTTAACAGAGGTGTCTACTATAGACGTTCTCCATAAAGACATTAAGGAGATGGGATTTCTCTTGATCGAAGCTCTTATTATCAGAAATCCTAAGGGCACAAGTAGCGAGGGTGTTAAGAACATCCAATTTTTGAGCCCGGAAATGATGGGAATTGGCATGAAGATACTGCTCAGTATGCTTTTTCTACCGAAACAATGAGTGGGAGAGGGAACCGTCATTATTATTAGAGATAAGAATATCAAGGAAGGGAAGGAAACCGAGATAACAATATCAAGGAAGGGACGACAACCATTGAATTACGCCAAAACTCTTCTTAAAAAATTCATTAAGTTATAAACGATATGTAAGAATATTTTTAATTATATAAATTTATTTTTACTTTACTAAAGAGATTCTTAGATAAGATTTGTTACAATATCACTAATTAGTATTATAGACTTATTAATATTATATGACCAACAAATCATACTCATATTCAATGACATTTTTTAATTAATTCAATTAGTTTTTTAAAAGAGTAGAAAATATCACAAATTTGAGTATAAAATATATTGATCATAAATATTATTAGAATATTTAAAATATTTTATAGAATAAATTTATTATTCAATTTGATATATTAATTATTAATAAAATTGAAATCTTATCCTAAAATAAATATGCTGTTTTACAATTAATAAAAAATGTATAAGGTAATATAGATGTATAAAAAAAGAATATAATATATAATATATATAAAACATATTTTACCTCTAACAGTCTAATATCTATAAATAATCCAAAGTTTAGTTTCCTTTTCTTGAGATGCCAATCCATCCTCTTGAGATTAAAATAAAAATGATTAAAAATATTAATATGAATAAATATATCTATATCTACTATTATATATATATATATATATAATATTAAAATTAAAATTAATATATGCTATATTTAATTTTGATTTTTAATAAAATATATAAAAGTAATTTTTTATTATTAATTATAATTTTAATATAAAATAAATTAATATTTAAAAATTACATTTAAATTCACTCAAACTTAAAACGATACAATTTCACCACTCAATTTACTATTTAATAGAATATTTTTAAATTTCAAACAAAAATTAACAGAATTATATAATAAACTAGACTAATTTAGAGAATTTTAAACCTAAACGATATTCAAAATTGATTATTTTTCTTTTTATTTCTTACTCTATATAATAATTAATTAAAACATACAAGTTGAATTTGCCCGAACAAAGCATACATCAAATTTGAAAACCACCTTACAAATTGAACACAAAACTTGGGCAACATTGTTCAAATTGAATAATGGATTGATTTTCGAAGCAATAACAACAATATTTTATCACATAGAGTATGTGTAGAACCAGTGCCATCGAAGCGCTGATGGAGAGTACTGTGATGAAGGCTACCACTTATGACAAAAGTTCAAGGAAAATAGAGAATAAGGATTAGGGACTCGCAAACTAGAGACATGCATATCATTTATTGCGGGAATTGCTTATTTTCGTCGGCCCAAAATGATGTTTTTGCTGAAGTTTTTTTTTTCTGTAAGACTATAAAGTTGCTCATGCAAAGGGTTATAATTAGCAAATCTGTAGTTGTTTTTTAACTGTAAGACAATAAAGTTGTTTGTGCAAAAGGTTATAAGAAGCTAAGTGTTGATTGTCATAGCGTGGTGATTTCTAAGTTTAAATGGTATAGAGGAAGTGGTTCTAACACCATAAAAAAGTTGCTACCACTTTGGGGTATCCTCTATTGTCCCAAGTAGCTAGCTGGACATTGCCTAGATTCATGTGTTTGGAGATTCTAAGATGATCGTTAGGTGCGTGAATCATTCATCCACTGTGTAGAATCCACCCCTTTGACATTGGATGATAAGGTCATCATTTCCTAGAATCTATGTCTCCCACATATACAGAGAAAAAACACATTAAAGTTAATTTATTGTCCAAAGAAAGGTGCAGTGAGATCCAGAGCAAGATATATTACCAGGTCTATTCCGATAACACTTTCCTGGGGAATGGACATGGATATATCAGGGTAGTCACTTCCTATTTTCCTTTGTTTATTTTTGTGCAGTAGTGGCTCAATCTTGTTTTTTAATATTTGAGCAAAAGTCTTTATTCTGTTTATGGGATTTGGTTCTGGGATCTGTCATGATCGGGTACTAAATAGATTAGCAGGTTTTTGAAAGTCCATAGATAGAGGTTACATATATTAAATGGTATCCCTTGTTTTTGTTAGTTAGAAAATGGGGTGGCGCTTAATGGGAAGGACGTCACTGAGAAAATCCTGTGTAGCTGTAAACTTTTCCTTTTCTAAATGAAAGGAGAGTTCTCTGAAAAAAACAAGAAGGTGCTGGTAAGTTTTTTACTGTGAGACTATAAAGTTGTTGGTGCAAAAGGTTATAAGTGATAAGTGAAGCAATTACCAAATATTGGGAAATGAGGGATGCCAAAGACATAAGGAGCTGAGGCTCGTTTCATTCCATAGCTGGGACTGGATAAACAGCTGGCTGTAAGTACTCTTTAATATGCACTATTCCAAAACTTGTGGTTGGACCTGCAACAGTTGGAACTGCCACTGGTGCAGAACATGGGTTTCGAAGGAAGAGGATAAAGTTTCCCAGATATAACACTGATGTTGGATCCAGATCCGTTGGTCAGCAAGATATTGCAACCCTGAGTGAAAAATAGCTACTCGCAATTCGTTGGTCTAAGTTGGTTGATCTCGGATTAGAAATGGAGATAAGTACCGTGGAAGTTCAATCAATAACATACTGGACAAACTTGCGTTCTTCTTGGTTATCATTATTTCTTCACCTTTCCCCACATTAAATGCCATGGGTAGCCCTTCAGATTTGATTTGGACTCTAATCGGTCACTTTCGTTTTGTTAATGAACAGTGATTATTATTTTAATAATGGTATTTTGTAAATTAGTGAATGGTATATTAGTGATGGAATTCAGACGGGGTGAATGTTTGAGGAAAATTAAATGAGAGTCATGTGCAGTGGAGTTCATAAAAGTAGCTATTTCAAAGAGGTACTGGAGAAGTGATCAATGGTAAATAGGGTTTTATTTATGGGGGCAACCTATGTGAATAATTTTAATAGTGAGGTGTTTTAGTAAAGAAATTAGGATGCTTATTGTATTCGACATGACATGTTTTATATATATAATTATAATTGGGTTGTATTTAGTACCCCAATGTTATAGTCGACGCTGATTTCACAATTTTCTTTGTAAGTTCCGTTGAATTAAGTATATATAGATTAATGTTGTAACACATTAATTATGTAGAATGTCTCTTTCTTGTGTTGAGGGAGGATGTGACATCAAGTTGTGGAATTAACCACTTGGATAGATATAAGGGTGGCATGTGGGTGTGGTGTGTGGGTTTATATTTAAAATTGATGTGGAATCACATAAATTGTGCCTTCGACACGGGGCTTCACTAAATGAACCTCTAACATATCATGTCCATTCAATGCATAACAAACAATACCCCTAATTTGACTATATATTTAAAAGTACCTTTAAAAGTCACATTATTTAACCCCCTACCAATACGAACCCAATACACCTTCCCAATTTAAAAAACCCCTACTTTCACTAGATATTGTAGGTATCTATTTTTTCATTAAATTTATTTATACTTGCCAATATAATAACCATTTACCCCCTAATATATGATCAATATATTGTGCCACCTTTTCCTCAATATATATTTCCCAATATGAATGCACGTGGTATGGTATTGCTCCCACAATGAAGCCCTCGTGGTGTTCGATTGAGGGGGAAATGTGAGAAGGAATAATGATACAGGTGGATATTTGCGGCCACCCACCTATTCCACCTAATCCCCTTAGTCAGTTTCATATGTTTCCATGTTCATCTCAGCATTTACTATTTTTAGCAGTTTTTCGGGTCCTCATCTTCTGGAGCAGTTTTGACCCCTTAAACAACGTTTTCTTGGGGTTCGTTTTTTTTGGGTTTCTAGTGAAACCTTTCCAACAAGGTATCATACGTGCCAAATGGAGATAATATGACCAAGTTATGACCCCGGGAAGTTTCCTACCTAACTAACCCCAACGAGACCCACAAACTCTTGGTGTTACATCTCTTATGGTTAAGGTTTTGGTTTTTTATGGTTTTCTCATGTTTTCCAATAATAAATAGGCCCTTGAGCCTCATTGTAACATAGTTTAGAGGCATGTAGCCACCACATCTCTTGTCAAAGATTAGCTACCATCGCCCGAGCTATCTTATTTCCATTATATTTGTAAGCACAGTTCGGTATTTTTCTATTAATGAAATGAAGTTTTTTTCTACTACATCATTGTGTTCATGATTATATATGTAATTTGTTGCATTCTTGTTTAAGTCCAAATCAATGGTATCAGAGCAGTCTTCTCTTTCTATATTTTTCTTTCCATGTCCCAAATGCGGTCAGGGTATAAGGAGTTAAGGCTTGATATGGTTGAATCATTGCAAGATCATCCTCGCAAATCCCGATGACCACCCATGGCAGAAGAAAAGAAAGACGACGGGGTAGGAGATCCTTTCAAAATGTTGCTTGAGGAAGCCCTCGAGTGATAGAGGGATGCGATGATCGATAACTTTGCCCAGATCCTTCGATGGCTACCCATAGGCAATGCATCTTCATCCAAGAGCCACTCTTGAGGCACCACTCCTTTTAAGGTACAAGTTAACTTCAATATTCCCATATTCAAAGGCTTGATAGATGTAGACACTGTGGATAAAAAGTTAAATCTATTGGAAGGATATTTTTTAGTCCATGACTTTTCCAATCGGGAAAATATTACTTTTTCACTTCTCAAAGCCACCCCACACATCAAGGACTGGAGGGAAACCTACTGTGAAAAAAAGGACGAGAGCGAACCCTCGTTGTTTTCAGCCACACCGACATGGAATTCTTTCTAAAATGTTATCAAGGAACAATATTACACTATCAAGAACCATGAAGACAAATACATAAAGTGGACCATGCTACGATAGGGAAGGGACCAAGATGTTGCAGAGTTCACAAATATTTTCCATACCCTTCACACGAATCTAGGTATCAAGGATAGTGACAGGCATTTGGTGCTCAAGTACCATGGTTATCTACATAAGTACATCTAGGACAAGATGGAGTTCCTAGAAATTTCCTTGCTCGAGACGACGTATCAATACGCTGTCAAGATTGAGAAAAATTTTAAACAGAAGAAGTGAGACTTTGGATCTGCAAATCCAAAGTAAGGAAAAGGTGCCCCCAAACCACAAAAAAAAGGACCAAGCCAAGGCAGGGCTACCTAAGAAGCCCATCGAAGCCAAAAGCAAAGAACAAGATTACAAGAATGAAGAAGGACACGGGAAAATGGTGTGAGTTCCATAAGAGCTTAGCTCATAATACAAGTGAATGTCGGACCAAGAAGTTAGTAGTGGTCGAGTTGAAGGCTTTTGAATCATACATAGGTTTTGACTGCAAATTAGAACCCGATAAGGGAACTGACAAAGGGAACGAGATCATTGATGGGGAGCCCACTGCCACCCTGGACACCACAAAGATATAGAAGATTGAACTGAAGATTTAGAGATTTGGAATGCCTCTTCCACTCACAGATGTGGGTGAAGGGCTCTCCGCTGCAATTCATTGTCGACATTAGGAGCCAAAAGAACCTCATTTCAACAGAGGTCATGAAACAGTTGGGCCTAAAGACTACAACGTATCCACTATTGTACACCATCGAGTGGCTTCACCAAGGATGAGATCTTCGCGTCGACTAGTAGTGTCACCTTCCCTACATTACCAAGTCGTTCGTTGATAAGCTATTGTGTGACAATGCTCCTCTTGAAGTTTGTGATGTATTATTAGGACAACCATACTTGTGGAAGCGGCATGTTGTATATGAGTCTATACCTCGCTCTATAACTATTACTTTGGCTAATAAGTTGTATAAGATAATGGAGGTAGCCCCGCTTACCGCCATCTCTTTGATCACTACAAAGCAAACTAGTAAGATCATTTTGCAGACCAAGAAATTTGTTTTCCTTATGATTCGTCCCTAGGGAAAGAAAAAGGTTGTGGCCACGGCTTCCAGGAAGGGCTCCTGTGTACAACAACAACAGATGGACAAGGTCATGGAGGAGTAAAGGCATATTTTTTCCTCACCTATAGGGGTACCTCTGCACTGTTAGGTCAAGCACTCCATCACTCTGACTCCAAGCACGATGCTACCCAATTGATTTATCTATCGATGTTTTGTTATGGAGAATGATGAGATCGAGAGGCAGATTCAGGAAATATTACAAAAAAGGCACATCAAGCCAAGCTCATCACCTTGTGGGAGCCCGATTGTATTAGCATAGAAGAAGGATGGGACTTGAAGGATTTGTATTGACTATCGGGTGCTAAAGAAGATCATTGCCTACAATACGTACCCAATCTCACGAATTGATGACCTTCTGCACTAGCTCAAAGGGGCCAAATATTTCAGCAAGATTGACTTGAGTTCAGGTTATCACCAGGTGCTTATCGAACCCTTCGATGTGTGGAAGATTTCCTTCAAATCTAAGGAGGTCCTTTTCCGAATGGTTAGCCATGCCATTCAGATTGATGAATTCCCCTGCAACCTTCATGAGACTGATGGACGACATATTGCGACCCTTCACCAATGCATTCATGGTGGTTTATTTAGATGACATCTTGATCTTCAGCTAGAGTTTGGAAGAGCACCTCCACCATATTTGACAAGTCCTTCAAATCTTGCGATAACAAAAGTTGTGTACTAAATTGATGAAATGCACCTTTGGCCTGACCCAAGTTTAATATCTTGGATACATCATTGATGAGAAGGGTGTACACGTGGACCCATCCAAGATACAAGTCAGTCAGGATTGGTGGTGAGCTCCAGTATTGCAGCAATAATGTTGTAACTCTTAGGGCTCCCTTCTTTACTTTTATCAACCCGATAGTTCGTAACAAACTTGGAAGCGACGGTGCTATATGCACAAGTACTAACTCGTACTGTAGGTTGTCACTTGATCAGCTGACACAAGTTCGCTAGGAGCTTAAGTCAACTTCTATGAGTTCTCAAAAGAAGCTTTTACTGTGATGGAAGAAAACAACTCTATAGGGCCTACGCTACTTGCAAAAAGAGAAGGAAAACTAGAACGAAACCTAAAGCCTAGCAAACCCTAGCAAACCCTAGTTTACCCACTAACCCTACTTATGCAGAAAATAGATGGAAACTACTGAGATGGGTTCCATTTACTACTGAAAAGGTAAATTGCATTTATTTAATCTACTTCTGAAGAGAGACAACAAGAAATCATTCTTTTTGTACTTTTAAGTATTTTTATGTGGAATTGTTATGCTTATGATTTGATTGGTTGTCACTGTGTAGAGGTTTGGTGGCAAAGGACGATGGAGTTGGCTTTTGGATATGGTGAGGAAAGTGTGCAGATGTCCTAAGAATTCCTTAGTACCCTTCTGGAGACTTCCATTGTGATCAGACTTCGAAAAATCACTCAATGAAACTTCTACAAGAAGCTGCGGGGGATCTACAGGAGATTCTACAGGAGGATCTACAGGAGGAGGCCGAAAGTGGTTTTTTGGAGGTTTGAAGTTGGAAAAATGATGGGAAAGGTGGAATGAAGGTTTGATGAAGGTGTCGATGGGTCTATAATTTGTCAAAGAAGATCAGAGCCAAAGGAGATGGTTGGATTTGTTCGAATGGTGAGAAAACAACTTTATGGAAAAACAATGAAGAAATTTGGGCAGAATGGCGAAATGTGGCAAATGAATGGGGGAAATCTTGAGAGATGAAATGGTATGGCTGTTTTATGGAGGAATGATGAGTTGGAATGTTTTACAAGAGATTTGTACACTTATTTCTCAAAACCGACCAAGGCAAGAACCGAAAAATAAAGTTTTGTCTATCTTAACCTAAATTCTGACCTAAAACCAAAAAAATGCCAAACAGTACTTTATGAACAAAAAATGATGCGAGAAAACCATGGTGAATGAACATAAAATGATCTAAGCATGTGAATCCAAACTAATATCAACTTCTCCAACTAGAAATATCACACTAGCAGTTGCATTGGAAGGGCAAAAACTGTGTTTTTGGTGGCAACAGTAGTGCCTTGACCTAAAATCATGGTCCCAAGGAGGGAGAAAAGAGATCAAGACCTACTGGTAGCCTTTTTGGATCTTTTTCTATTACTTCAGCAAACGACTTAAGCAACTTGAAGCAAAAACAACTACTCTGACCATCAAAAGCAACCTAATTTAACAAAGTAAGATTAACCTAAACAACAGAAATTATCTCATGAATGCAAGAAAAAGCATATAAATACACAAAGGAGGTGTTGGGCATCTTGGGCTAACCCAAGAGCTTTAGCCCTCTATAAAAAATTAGTGCTGGTTCAAATCTTGGTTTATCTTCATTGATCAAAAAATAGCAGTCACATCACAAAACTGTCTTCAAAAAGAGCTCGAAAATGAGCTTAGTATAAAGCTGCAAAAAAGTGCAAAAATATGCTATGAAATGACTAACCTACTAAGGCTTGAAGCCTTCTTATTTATACAAGTGGGGACTCCCAACAGTCCTCCTAAACTTAAGGAACTCGGCTACCTAGAACTGAAGATAATAGCAGCCCTACTTGACTTGCTCAGATGCCCCTTGGAGTCATCAATGTAGGCCTTTGTACTCTGAGATGTTGATGAAGAATTCGAGGAAGGGGTCATTAATGAAGGAGAAACCCCTCCTATAAGTACTCATCCCTGTTTCCTTGAGTTTGGCTATCATTTTTCTCATAAATTCCCGGTCCTTGTCCAAATTTGTCCAAAATAATCTGCAATAAACACTCATTAGACTACATGGAAAAGTGACCATCCCCATTCACTCTATTGACATAAATATATTTGAAAACTTGCACAAAACTATTGAGAATGGTGGATTAAATGCAAATAATAGGCAGAATGAGCCCATATAGTTACCCATTTCTGGGGCTCATCATCACCCTCTACTAAATGGGTTGCTCATCCTCTCAGCAACTAATTCAGTTCTTCATCTTTAATAGCTTTAATAGCTTCCTTGACATCCAAAGCCTCTAATGTGATGTCTTCCTCTCTGTCATGGAAACCTGCTTTCCTGTCCACTTCCTCCCATTGTTTTTGTTCTTCCTCCTCCTTAACTCCTTCCAACAATCCTAACAGTAGTGGAGGACTGAACTTAAGACCAATCCAGTTGG
Source organism: Pinus taeda (assembly GCA_000404065.3). Taxonomy (NCBI): domain Eukaryota; kingdom Viridiplantae; phylum Streptophyta; class Pinopsida; order Pinales; family Pinaceae; genus Pinus; species Pinus taeda. The sequence goes on from APFE031581050.1 coordinate 127,699, forward strand.
CTTTCAAGTTTTGCATTGAGTGTTTGTATAGGGGTACTCTCCTCATGGCCTCCCTAATTCTGTTTCGGGAGTGATACTCCCTGATTCTTAAGCTATGTGGCAGTGTATTCCACCTTCTCATGCATGCATGAAGTTACTCATTGCCAAACAATCTCTCCATATATTCAAAATGAGCAATGGCTTGTGCTTGCCTCTAAACATAATCAGGGAGAACTTGGGGATTAGCTGCAAGGTGTTCATGGGCATTGATGAGAGCCAATGGTTACGTAACTAGGTGAATGCGCGAATAGAATAGCATGAGACTTGTAAAAGGAAACCCACGAGCCACATGTAGAGTTGAAGCAGATGGTTGGAAAGTCCTTATTTCCATTCTCATCGTTCATGTCATTTTCTCGGAAAGTGACGAAGGAACTTTGAGCTTTGCTATTCTGTCATTTTATAGTATGTTCTACGGGCTGGATACTATCTGGAAACTACAAGTGGCAGGTCTCAATCCTCCTATTACTGAATCTCCAAATTCTTTAAGAAGTCACCCATAATTCCTAATTCAACCTACTTCATAACTGGGTCAAATCTCTTAGCAACATGTGATTTCACTGCTTAATTTCAATTTGTAGTCACACATACAAGAAAATAGTTGAGAGCAACTTCGACAAATATGAATGCATGAAAGTAATCTTCGGTTTGAGTTTGACCAACAACATAACTTTTACAGGAGTTTATTGAACTTATGAGGTGAGGTGAGAATTAAGAGCTTAAGGGCACTTTCTTTCAGTGACGGTGAATGCATTGAACTACGTATATGCAATACAGACTGTTTTAGCACGTAATTTCCATCTGTGGATAATACGTGCCCTCACTCTTATCGCATTGTTGTAACTATCAATCTTAATTTGTAATTTTTTTTAAAACAGTGTCAATTAACATGCAACATCCTGGCACTATATTCTGCACCCTGGTGATTGTAAGGTCCAACATTGTAAGAATCACTAGTGTCTCATTTCATTGATAATAGGTTAAGAATCACGCGAACTAGAACTCGTCTGCTGCTACTGTTCGAACGACAGCACTGCCTGTGGTGGGCATGCAGCAAGGAGATAACATGGCACTCCACACCATCATCTAGAGTTACGAATCAATGGGGACGAGGAAGTGGCTCCTGTCGGCTAGAAGGTTGCTCTAGCTACGTCACCGAGCTAAGAAGGCTGAATGTCTGAGATGAAGTCCTCATGAAAGTAGATGCAGAAACGGAGAGGCAAACGCTGCCCAGCCAGCGGCCCTTACTGTTGTCAATCATGGCGTTCGATATATCTAGTGGCTCGTGGCAGTAGTTTCTCAGCACCTGGAAAATGATTCATGAAAAGTCTTGGAAAATACTCTGTCCTTAGTTGATGCCCGATTTTGAGAATCGGCTAGCCACCCTGGACAGGCCGCCAGGGTGGTGCGAGGTGGGTGGCGCTGCCCACACGGTGCCACCTTGGCGACCTGCCCGGGGTGGCTGGTCGATTCTCATAATCGGCCATCAACTAAGGGCAAAGTATTTTCCAAGACTTTTCATGAATCATTCTCTCAGATAGTGGATTGTTGCAGTTAATGGGAAACCAACTCTTGATCTGCAGACATTTGCAAATGTTATCAAGGAATTGGAGAATGGAGTGTTTTCTCGTCTGAAGAGAGTGCAGCTGAATGGGAAACCGTCAGTGGTTACTTTGAAGCAAGATTTGCACTATTGGCTAGCGTGGGAATTGAAATTTGACCCAAACATTGCAACTTGGTCTCAGAAAACCATTAGGGTTTTGAATGAAAACATTTAAAGGTTTAATCGTTACCAACGACAAAAGGATGGTGTAAGTTTAACTTTCTCTTTAACAACTAGTGGTATTTTCACCATAGTGATTAAAAATATCCATATAAGGTCAAAAACTGGCTATGTTTTCGCATAGTGATTCACAGTGTCTGTTTTAGCACCAAATTGATATGGTTTCATTGAAGTAAAGTTATGACTATAATGGGATCGGTCAATTTTTTTTTTTTTTTTTCAACCTTGTTTTTCATTCGTTTCATAACTTCCAAAATTCCGAACTCTAAAGTTTTAGTGTTTGACATCGATTTACAGTAATTCCACCACTATTACATTCACAATAGCTTATTCATTCTCTTTGTAGTACCATAAAAAGATTAAATTTGAAAATTGACTTCGACATTGTAGCACCACTTTAAATTTTAATATGTATTGGTAATTTTCTCTTTAATTGTTTTCAACTCTGTGCATGTTAATATATATTTCAAGTTGTTCATAAGTTGTGCTATGAAATCCTCTGTTCTTGCTTCCACTTGGTAAGTAGCGCTAAGTGGTGGTAGTCATCAGCATAGTTACAGGGTTCAAAATGTGAGGTGATAATGACTCAGCATGGATATATATATTGCCAAGGTTGTTGGAATCACACATTAAAAATAAATAACCTTAAATAATTATATTTGGTTCTGTTTTTAAATCTTAAAATTAAAATTTAAAGAAATATGTATCTATTATGTTCTTAGTTGCATGTTTACATACATAAGGTCACTTTAATGGTCCACATTTAATAGCTTATATATATTTTTGCATCATTTCTGAGGAAAGTGAGAGTCAGTAAACACATTTAATAGGCTATATATATTTTTACATCATTGCTAAGGAAAGTGAGAGTTTGTTGATCTTTAATGGTGTGTAATTTATTTATTAATTGGGTTTATCTAGAGTGATTGTGGAATGGAATGCTATTCTCCCTCAAGTTATATTTGATAAGTGACATGTTGAGTTCATAAAAAAAATGTAATCCATATAATTGAGGATCACTTTAAAGAGTGTAGATATAGATGTCTCAAATTTATCATATGCTAATATTGAAAAAATTGAATTAGCATCCATTCCAAAACCTATTTATAATCACATTTGAAGTATATGAAACATAAAGTTGAATATTGCATAATTATAAGTACATTATGCATAGGATAAATTAAAACAACAAAATAAATTATACAAGTGACCATTACATAGATTTGTAGTGGAAACCATTAACATAGACAATGCTCTGTTTTCTTTATAAAAATAGTCTCATAAACAAGTGGAGCACTCAATTGAAGATTAGGGTTTTCCTTCCTTTTTATAGGCTTTTTTCTTTAGTTTGAATTATTGCTTGGCAATGCCTTCATCCTCCAAGAGTAAGTCTCTAACATGGAAATCATATTTAATAGAAGGGAAGTAATTGTACAACCCATTGGCCATATCTCATCACCATATGAGTGTGAGTGCCAAGAAAATAACAAATTGTTAACCCTCATCACCATGAAGGTGCATTGAACTTGGGGAGCTACTAAAATACAACATTGAAGTGCCTTTTTCCTTCTCCTATTTTATGCAAGGTGGGGAGGGCATGAGGGGGTGCGTGGGGAGGGTGTGAGGGGATGGGTGGATAGGGTGAGGGTCAGGTAGGGCGAGGGGGGCATGAGGGGATGGGTAGGTAAGGCAAGTAGGGTGAGGGTCGGGTAGGGTAGGGGTGTGTTAAAGGGGTTGGGGGAGCGTGGAGAGCGAGAGGGGGCACGTGGGGTGAGGGTGGCAGAGGGTGAGAGGGGGGAGAGGGCTGCTAGGGTGTTGAGTGAGGGGAGGGGGTGGTGACCGACCGATTGCGGGTGGGGGGGGGTTACCCTAAAGAAAATCATCATTCCAGTATCATCACTTATTCGTTTTCACGTTGTATTTTGCACGAAAATTTCGTTTTCATTGCCATTTTTAAAACATATTAAATTGTCCCTAAAAAAAAAAACAATCATTCGAGTATACACACTTTTCATTTTTAGCATTGTTTTTGATGTTTTTTTGGCGTTTTTTAGCTAGAGTTCTTGTTTTGAGTTTATAGTTCCCGTTTCAAAATTTACATTGTTAATTTATACCGTAGGTTTGTGTTTGGGTTCTCTCATATCACTTGGACTTTAAGTCAAGTCACTAAGGGTGGAGTGAAAGAAAATATTTTTTGGTCGAAAACCCAATGAAAAGCATTGTCTGAGTTGAAGAATCTCCTTTGTTATACACCACTGCTCACATTACCAGACTTGCAACAACCATTTGAGATTGAGACAAATACCTCCAAATATGCTATTGGTGTGGTTCTTACTGAGCATAGGCATCCAGTGGCTTATCATAGTGAGACACTTTCAGAAATAGATTGAAAGTACCCCACTTATGACAAATAAATGTATTCCATTGTGTAGGCCTGCGGTCAATGGAAGAATTACATTCTAGGGAAGGAAATGGTCATTTGCATAGACCACTGACCTCTACAGTTCATAAAAACACAAGGGAAGTTGCAGAACAAACACCATCAGAAATGGTCCACCTATCTGCAACGATTCCATTTGAACATTAAGTATAAGAAGGGAAACACCAATAATTTTGCTGATTACCTCAGTTGACAACCGATCATGAAATTGATCACTATGCTCGACTCCTATGGGAATGAGACATTGAGGTGGCCACATCTTTACAAGAGCAATCCAGAATTCGACAGCATATACCAGACATTCCTAGAAGGGAAGCAAGTTCCAAATTTTCACCTTCAAGATGCCCTGTTATGCTACTTGGGACACATTTGTGTTCCTTCAAGTGAGTGTTCCAAGATTATTTGGGAGGTAGACTCAGTTGGGTCGCTTGACATTTTGGAGTAGAGAAAATAGTGGCAGTATTGAAAAAATATTTTTATTGGTCAAAACTTTGTGAGGATGTTGGGAAGTACATTAAATCCTCCACCGCCTACACCATTTCCAAACTAACCATCAAGAAGCAAGGCCTATATAATCCTCTACCTACTCCTAACCGGCCTTGGGAATCTGTCTCCATGGATTGCATGTCGGGCCTTCCTTCTACTAAGCACGACAACGATTTTGTTTTCATGGTAGTCGACAGATTCTCTAAGATGGCCATGATGGCAGCCTGCAAGAACAGTATCACAGTAGAGGCCACTGCTAAGCTCTTCTTTGAGTAAGTGTGGGTACACTTTGGGATCCCATAGTCCATTGTCTTAGGTCGGGACAGTAGATTCCTAAGTGCATGTTTGTCAACTCTATGGTCAATGCTGGCACGGGGGATTCACGTAGTGAACCTCTGACATATCACATGCGTTTGTGGCATATTAAACAATACCCTTAATTTGACTACAAATTCGAAAATCCCTCTAAAAGTCACATTATTTAACCCCCTACCAATATGACCCCTATACAACTTTCCAATTTAAAAAAAAAACCCTATTTCACTAGATATTATAGGTATCCATTTTTCCATTAGCATCTTTTATACCCCTTTATATTTTTTCATTGACTTTAAGCTCCATTTTTTATATTTTCCAATATAAAAATTCTTTACCCCCTACATATCCATCAATATATTATGTCATTATTTCCTCAATATATATCCCCCAAAGTGAACCCACGTGGTATGATATCGCTCCCCCAATGAAACCCCCGTGGATGTTGGATACAAAAAATACTAATTCGACAGCTTTTCATCCCCAAACTGATGGCCAAACAGAGGTTGTCCACAAGATGATTGTATAAATTATGCACATGTACAACTCCAAGCATCCACGCATGTGGGATGAAAGTCTCCCGTATGTCCAATACAGCTACAAAAGAGCTCTCCACAGCTCAACGGGCCAAAACACCTTTTAGGTAGGATTGGGATTTCAGCCATTATGCCTCATTGATGTGGCCATACCATTTGCAGCCACTCAGGTAGATTAAGCTCATGTTCATTTTGAAGTTGAAATGGCTAACAACTTCATTGAGTGTATTCAACACATCGGCCAACAAGTCCATGATATATTGGATAGATCCAATGCTAAGTACAAGAAGCACCATGATCATCATCGAGGGTCACACAAGTTCCAGGTGGGTGACAAAGCTTGGCTACATTTGCAAAAGGAGCGCCTTGTTGGACCCTACTGCAAGATTCTCTTGCACTGATATGGGCCACACACCATCACCAAGATCATCGGTGGCAATGCCTTCGAGCTCAACATCCCACCATTCCTTGGTCTGCACCCAGTGTTCAATGTAGATCACCTTCGACCATACTTTCCACCATTGTTGGACACATCTGACATTGTAGAATAGCTCACACCAACAGAGCTCAACCCAAACTGCAAGGAAGAGGCCACAAATGATTAAATCATGGACACACAGATTAAGAACACTCACCACCAGAGGATACAATTATATCAAGTTTTCAAAGCAAGCCAACTCCTTCACCAGGGACCAGACAAAAATTTCCTCACATCATGGAGGCCACCCTCATATTCCACCTAGACCCCCCTATCAATTTCATATGCTTCTGTGTTCATTTCAAAATTTCCTATTTTCAGTAGTTTTTCAGGTCCTAAACTTCCAGAGTAGTTTTGACCCCCTAAATGACACTTTTTTGAAGTCTGCAATAGGCCCATAGTCATATGCACGGGCCCGCGGTGAAACTTGTGGTACTCAGTGAGACCTTTCCAATAAGGTATTGTACATGCCAAACACAGATAATATGACCAAGTTACGACCCCACGAAGTTGGTTGCCCAACTAACCCCAATGGGGCCAACAAATTCTTGGTGTTACATCTCTTGGTGTTATGGTTTTGGTTGTTTATGGTTTTCTCATGTTTTTCAATAACAAATATGCCCTTGATCCTCATTGTAACATAGTTCAGAGGCATGTAGCTACCACATATCTTCTCAAAGATAAGTTATCATCATTTGAGCTATCTTATTTCCATTCTGTTTGTAAGCATAGTTCAATATTTTTCTATTTATGAAATGAAGTGTTTTTCTACTGCATCTCTATTTTTTTTAATTATATTTGTAATTTTTTGCATTCCTGTTTAAGTTCGGATCAAATAATCTTAAAATATAAGCAGATTGGGGGATGAAATTAGAGAAAATTTAACATGTTGATGAACCATGTAGGTGAAAAGGATTCCTAGATAAATAATGAGTATAGTGGATGGTACCCACGTATATCAATAGATCTATTTCTTTTTATATGAGCATCAATGATTAGTTGTTTTCATAAAGAATCAACAAGTTTTTGTATGCAGTTAGAAAATAAAGAACAAGAAAGCTCATAGTGAAGAAAACACAACTGAAGACGTGATATTCAAAGCAACAAAAAAAGACAACTATCATAGTGGATGTGGAAGTGTTATGGAAACAATGAAGATGACAATAGAGAATATTGGTTATTGAAGTTTTATAGATTGGATGATGGTGGATACTAAAGGTAAAAGTTGTGCAAGTGGAATTTTATGAGTGTTTTGGGAATAGACTCAAAGATCATATAATAATTTGAGTCATACATTATGTTTGTAAACAATTTTATATGTCATGTGTCATTTAATGAATAATTGTTCTAAGAGAATTTTTATGTATCTAGTATCTCCATGGTTGGAGTGTGTACATACATGATTCAAATGATATTGTAAGTTTAATGAGGCAATGTGTACCTTATGAAGTTCATGGCAATCTAAAAACCATTATGAAGTGCAATTTGGTGGTAAGCCAAAACCACTTTGTATGTGAATTTTATGGTTAGTTATAAATTTCTTAGTGTGATGGTTTGATATGTTGTTTATGGTAAGCATAAATCATGTGAGGATGTGATGATGTTTATGAGAGACAAAGAAGATATAGACAAGAATCCTTATAGAGTGTTTTTGTTCCTTGGGAATCTGATGCATGAGAGTATGGTTGAGGGTAAGAGGAGGAAACCCATAGCATGGTTAAGGGTCAATGGAGAATACACAAGATGTGGTTGAGGTTAAGCCAACAAAACCAAGAGCATGGTTATAATCCACAGGTAAAGGTAATAAATTTTGGGATGGTGATGACTGATGATGATGAAAAGGGATTTAATGGTACAGTTACATGTATGAAGTTATGATAGGTGGGATAGATGATTAGTTACACATGAATTTTAGTGGATGGTTGTTTCTTTAGATGGACATTAACCTTTTGGTAATATTTGTAAATACTATGTTTGGACCATAGATAGACTTTGCTAATCAAATTCAATCAAGAGAAGTAGTTGTTAAAGGGGAGTGTAGAGAATATAACTCCTACTTTTCTTAGGTGTGATGAATGGTTTGAGAAGGATTTTGTTCCTCGTTTGTAGGAGATTGTTGGAATTAGTTATATGTGATATATTCTCTGAACAATATGGTTCATATTGGTGTGTGGTTGAAATATTTGTTCAACTAGTGAGTTCTGTAATCAAAATAATCTCTTTATTTCGATCATTTATTAATATGTATCATTATTTGATTAATTAAATTTAAAAAACAAAAAAAAAAAACAAATTGAATTCAAGGTGTTAGATTATCTCATGCTTCCTATGAGCAGGTCGATTATTCCATATTTTGTAAAATTTGAGAAAAATAATGAGGCATGTAATTATGTAGTGACATATGCTTGCGCTTTGTTGTTAGTTAGAAGCACAACATCAGATTGAAATGGTCCTTGACACTACTTTAAATTCATGTGATAGTGTGTGTCAAATATTCAAGAGTTATTTGGATCCATCCCTACTATTGTCTTAGTTTCCCGTGCTTTCATTTTATATTCAATTGAATTGTTGGAAAGGAAGAGGAGGAAAGGCACAAAATAACACAAAATACACATGCACAGTAAAAAAAATTACGACTCTTCTATTGATCACACTAAAACCCAATAATTACAATGAACTTGGTGAGGGGTATTTAAACCTTTTCAACTAGTGACTCACTCAAAATAACTTTGACATGAAACCAAACACTAAATTCAACTTTACCAATAGTAAGACTTAACTGAAAATCACTCACACTTAACTCAATCAAATAACTCTCTAAATTTAGCCAACTCTGAATGTGGGAGTAATTAGTTATCTTTAATTCTCTCCCTTAATTACAACCACTAAACTAAGACATGACTCATGATAACTCAAAGAAGTTTGTTGGTATAAGTCTCAACTAGGCTTATAACACCCAAGTTTCCTCTGTGAAACTCAAATACATATTTTGCTAATGTCTTGGTGAATATATCAGCCAATTGATGACTCGATTTACAAGGCTTCAAGTAGAATTCTCAATTTCTCACAAGTTCTCTAATGAAATGATATCTTGTACCAATATGCTTTCTCTTTTGATGAAACACACTATGCTTGAATACTACAATAGTTGAGTTATTGTCACAATATACTGTTGTTGATACTTTTTGTTTATGTTGGATTCCATCTAAAACACTTCGTAATCATATTTCTTGACATGCTATTGATGTTACTCCTACATATTTTGCTTCTGCTGACGAAAGTGTCACAATACAATGCTTCTTAGATGTAACCCCCTCCTCCCACATTTACCCAAGCTAACTTACCTAATGGCGTAAACATGTTATGAAGAGTTACTATGTTGTGATTCAACCTCCTTTATAACATTAAGCAAGTGGAATCGACAAAACGAAAACTTTACTAACTTCCCTTAGGTGCTACAGGACCCCTAAGGGCTACACCACCCTTTGAGGTGTCCAAACTCTGAGTTAAACCTGTATTTTTGTGTCATGGACTCCTAGATGCTAGAAAAGAATTACTATAATTTGACTGTAACCCTATAGTCACATGCACAAACCTGCAAGGGAATGAATGCATGTTTTTTCACCTAGTTCTATGCCTACGACTGTAATATTTGTGACACTTTTTTAGGGATATTCTCTAGACCACTTCTCAAAACATAATGAAACTCTTAGAAATGATAACTGACATAGGGACAAATATTTCCATACCATGAAAGAAATTTCATCAAACACATGATGAACATGAAATCTATAGGTCATAAATACACATCAAAACACAGGTGTCTCATACTTATCTAAGAATTGTCAAGAAGTTATGATGCCTTCTCACCATAACTGCAATATTTTCTATTAGGTCATACATTCATTAGCCATTCATTTACTAAACAAAACATGATGAGAGTTGTCACGCGGAATGAGTCGATCTTGCGGACAAGATAGACCTTCCTAGAATCTAATGAAGACCTAATGACAAACAAACCAACCAGACACTATCTTTCTCTAAATGCATTTTATAAGTAATGGCAAACAAGTGTGTTTTAAGGCCTACCTCATTTCCAACGCAAGTTTGGAGATGCCTTCACTCCTTTGATCCAAGTAAGTTCCTTTGTCGCAAACCTGCAAGCACAAACAAGGCAAACCATTAAATAGCACCTGAATATCCAATATTATAAAACATATTTAACATGAAAGTCAAGGAGTCCATGAAACAAATAACATGAGATACTTGTTGAGAAAAATGAGCTTGATTGTATTAATTCAAAAGGAGAAGAACCTTACAACCTTTGCCTTGATGTTGTACAAGCTCCTCCCAGGGTCCAACAAGAATTCTCCTCTACTTTGACAAGCTTCACTCACTCCCTAATGAAGTCAAAAAGGTATCTGATCTCTCCTCTTAAGCTTAAATAGGAAGTCTTGATTTCACTAGCATTTACCCTCAAAAGTTCAGCTTCTAACCCCCCTGGTCACTAACCCAATGCCTCAATTTATAGTGCAATGGAGATCAGTTATCAGGTCCTCCTTCAAAGGGATAGAATCCTCCTTCAAACGGATAGCTCCTTACAACAAGGGATTAGTTCCTCCTATTATGGGATGCATGAACCACTTGGAGCGAACAATCCACGTAACAAATGGTTCTAGAAAACTCTAGAATTAACCCAAGATAAGTTTTTTAAGATAAAGATTGCGCCTTTTGACTTTTACAGGGGTACGCACCCTCCCCTTTACATACAGAGCGTATAAGTACGCAAATAACTTGAACAAAAGGTGCGGGCCCGCAGGCAAAAGTAAGAGAAAGTGAAAAACCAGAGTTACATTTCTTTTTTGATGTATTTCTCTCATTTCTAAAGCTTGTTTTGAAAAGCTGATGTTTGAGACTTGCTTAGGAAGCTGGTATAGGTGGTGATAGACCTACACTGACTGCAAATAATCATGGTGACAATATTTTTGTGTAACAGATTACCCCCTAAAGTGCGAAGTCTGTAGTATATGACGATTTTTTCATTTATCATATAGGAAGAGTGAAGTGCCTTATCATTTCGATGATCATCTTGCAGAGAGCCCGGTTGGAACCTGTAAAAACATTCAAATGCAAATTACATATATGAGTTCATGTCATCGCTGAGGTAGGCATTCCCATACTCAGATAAAAACTGACTAAGAGACTGAAAACTGAGTAGAAGACTAACTACTGCTCTGATATAGGAATGATCCCGTAACACATCATAAGTACAGACACATGTGGACACAGTATGGACACAGCCATCTATTTATGAATAGTCCATAATATAATGAATACAAAATTCCTCGCAACCTGGATGGTAGAGACTAGATCCAGGGTCTTCATTTCTACTTCCTGAAACAGTACGATTCTATCCATGCGATTGAATGTGTCGAAGTCGAACATGGCAGAAACTGCTTGATTACCAGTCAATGATGTAAACTGTTAACAAGCGTGAGAGAAACCACCAATAATGACAATGGCTCTCAAAGTGCTCAGCACAATCCATGAAATGTGATAAGATGTGTTGATGTCGAACATGTCATGGAATCCTCAGCGAAAGTCAATGATGTAAATTGTCGTCAAAGGCGAGAAACCTGCCATTGAGGCATGCAGATCTCAAGGTACTGGCGATTCCTAGATCATCTTTCTAGATAATGAGCTAAATTCGATAGAAAGCGACCCATCGCAGACAAGCCTACAACACGAAATCATAGATCAAGTTGAAGAAATTTAGTCGCAAGGACTGACTCAGGGATGGTCAAGATGAATGACATACATTTTGCAGATGAATGGCTTATTTTCACTGAGCTCTTGAACACATAACGACATGACAAATGGTTTGGTGATGATTGACCCAAAGTTAATACCCAGAAACTGGCTGAAGACTTTCAATATGGTATGATCAACTGTTGGGTAAAGGATTTCCCAACCCAGGTGAATGAAAGTGTCGTGTTCAAGAGTGGTTATAAAGTATGACAAACAGGTTCACTTTTCTCTCTTTTCCCCCACTATTTCTGGCAAGTACATCTTTATTTTTTACAAGCTTGAGGAGGATAACATATGCTTGATTATAAGCTCACCCGAAGGGTGAGTCCAACTTAGTTTAAATTCAAACCCTAAGAATGAGTGGTCCGTTCCTGTTTGTAATAGAACAGGTCCTTTACTGTCGAAATTTAACGAGTCTAGTATAGGAGAAACTTGGCGTTTTTCATTTTTAGAGAGTCTGAAAAAACTTAAGAAGACTCTAGGGTTTGACTTTTTCGTAAATGTGTGTCTCCCAAGCCCGAAAAAGTATAAAATAATACTTTGAGAGAACCGCTTGATCTTTTAGGACCAAGGAGTACTTTTCGTTATTAGTGTCTTTGACCTGAAAAAGTAAAAAAGGGACCAAGGACACATCATTTTATAACCAATATCGAATTTGAAACGACAAAAATCGGGCAATCTTTTTATGTTTTTACAGTCGAAAAATAGCTATAAATCAACCGTCTTTTAATTCCGTTTTAACGAGTTTAAAAGAAAAACTCGGCAATATTTTCATGTTTTAGGAGTCAGGAAAGGGCTTAAAAGGTGACTCTGGTTGAAAATGACAAATTTCACCTGAATAATCCTGTTATCTTGCACAAAAACACAAACATTACTCATACCAGATTGAAAGAGATAAAAACGTCGAAATAATACCTTTTTAAAGTGAAACATAAACAAATTTGCATTTATTTACTCAAAAAACTTATAAAAAGGGGGGTTTTACCATTCATTTTTACCATTGGTAATTTGGGTGAGGAAATAGTGCTTTTGCTTTGAAAACTTCCCAAGAGGATTGCAGAAAATCCAACCGTCGGAATTGGACGTCGTCTTCACCAGGTAATCCACATCATCATCCTCTAGTTTTTTAACCGTTTAGTTTTTCAATTTGGTCTTTTATTTTGTTTTTTAGGAGGGTTTTTGGGCAAGAAACCCGCGCTCGGGTTACGCAGGCTCACCACTGCGAACCTGCGGACCCCGACTTTTTCTCCATAGGGAAAAAGCTCGGGGTCCGCACCTTCCATGTGGACAAAGTGCGATCCCATGCACTGTGTCCAACATGAAGGGTGCAGGCCCCGCTGCGAGGGCTTTTAACACAAAGGTTCTCAAAAATTGACCAAAGAAAAACAATTCTAGCATTCTAATTTAACTTTTGGCTTGATGTAGGTAGTACACAATGCTTGATTGGTGCGAATGAGAGCACGAGGATGTGGATGCTACCGCATGGAATCATCAACCTTCGCTTGATGCTTTGAGGGCATGCAGACTGTACAAATACTGGGCCATTCCTGGCATGAGGGCTCAGGTGGACTTTTTGTAGTGGATGGTTGACAGGTGGAATGTTCAGGACCACTGTTTCTTGATTGGTGGCCACCAACTCGAGATTGAGCCGGAGGACATATATTTTTTGACCGGTTTGCCTAAGAGAGGCATTGATTTGACCTTATTTGGGGCTAGGGCGGGTGGCCAATCCGTCGATAGCCTTCAACTAGAGTACTGCAACAACCAGTCTAGAGACAAAGGGATAGACATAAAGACCATATCCCTTCCTGAGCTCAAAGTGATTGCATTCACTGTTACGCGACTTTGCGGGGCTGCCGCTTTACACATTGCTACCGGATCACAGATGCGGATGGCAGTCGACTGCTTTCAGGGCACCGTTTTCAACTGGTGCGATGCTGTGTTGGCCAACGTGAAGGGCCAAGAACGAGCGACTAAAGACTTTTGGATATGGTGCTATAGTCGTCAGCTTTGGCCTAGATCGGATTCCAATGCTCATCCCGCAGCACCTCACAGTTGTACCTGGGCATCCCCGAGAGCCTAGACTAATGCGATGGGTTGCAGTTATGGCCCGTCATCCTGACGAGGGGACCGAGGTCATCCGGTTCAAACCTGAGTTCTTCCAGTGGTTGGAACATCAGGTCTTTTCTATCCAGGATTTTCCATATACTGGGATTGATTTTCGTAGTGACCCAGACATGGGTCTTCCTCCAGGAGAGCAATGGGATGACTCAGGTAATCATTTTCAACTTTTCCTAATGTTAATTTTTATTTATTTTTATATCGTCTCAAAACTGATAGTAATAATGTTTTTGAAATGCAAATGTGGGTCCACAGCGACCAGCCGCTCTCCGGCCTTTCGAGAGAAGGCAACCACTTGCACCAGCTCCAGCCCCACAGGACGAGTCAGCAGAGACCTTGGCTGAGTTAGAGAGTCACCTAGAGCGCCTGACAAGGGATATTCCTGAGATGAGCATAGACGACATTCCTCGTCGGCTTCAGCGCTATGTGATTGGAGTCCCAGGACCCTTTAAGAGGTTCCTTTGTAAGGTGGCTCGTGCAGTGGTTTCGTACCGAGATCATCACCAGTGATGGGATGATCGCTTATGTAGTCACATGTGACATTTTACTTTTTGTACTTATCATTTTTGCCGATCATAAGGTGTTTTTCAACCTATGATCGAAGACGATGTATTTTTTGACATACTCCTATATATATATGATATCGTTATTACTGGCTTGTCTTGTTAAACATGTTACGGAATGTTTTTAAATTTAC
>APFE031581050.1:181812-199754 GCA_000404065.3 Pinus taeda
CACATCGACACAAGGTTTCATTATATCAGAGAATTGGTAAGCAATGGAGAAATCATTTTACAACATTGCAGGACTCAAGAACAGGTAGCAGACATTTTGACAAATCCATTGGATCAGAAAAGCTTTGAATTTTTGAGGAAATGTTTGGGTATGATTGAATGCCCAGCAGTTGAAATTAAAGGGGAGTGTTGAAAATGTAATTTCAGCTGCGCATTGAGTGAAGAAGTGCAACAGCTTGGAAACTTTAGCGATGAGCGATCCGCCGATATCGCATCGGCGAAATGGTAGTGGGGGCTTATAATTTTTTTTTGTTGTTTGCGATGAGCGATCGCCAATATCGCTATCGGCGTATTGCTATCGGTGAAACCAAATGGGCAGACTTTAGCATGAGCTATATTGCGACCCGATAACTCGGACCAGAGGGGTATTCAAAATTTTGTTTAATATCATTTCGGTTCCGCGAGTGGCTCGTTTCATTTTTTTATGTATTTTAGGTGCATGTTATAATATATATGATCGGAGGTATCGGGCCATATTGCGATCGACATATCGCAATCGGAGAAACCAAGGGTGCACAATTTTTCATATGTGTGCCATGCGATGAAGTCTGGACCCAATAGGCTCCCAAAGCCAAATTAAATAATGGCTGAAGTACAGGGCTGCAAAATGAATTCAACGTGAAGTAAAAGTTACATTACCGCAAGTTTTGTCAGTAAAACAGTAAATGCAAATTTACTGAGGGTTGGTAAGTTTTGGTGAAGTTTTTAATTTTATCATTTTTATTTCAGCGGGAGTATGGGCACAAGTAAAAGCTAGTAAAGCCATTTAATTTTTATTGTTTTTTACATAAGCATGGCAAGAAAAATAGATGTAAGTAATTTCCTTTTTGTAGTCATATATATATGTAACTTTTTTTTGTTGAAGTTGCAATTTGAAAAGGAAGGCACAAGAGTGCGTATGTAATGTTCTGTGTATGCAAAGGGGTGCACGCAGCGGCGTGAGATATATATATATATATAATTTTTCATACAGAAGTGAATCGTTAGTGATGAATCCCTCTCCGAAGGAGGAAGATTATAATTTGTAACAACAATTTTCATTAATGAATAGAAATCCTTGGTGTGCAAACCCTGTCCTCTGTTCCCAGAAATATTTTAAAGCTTCCCCGTCTTAAGATCCTAGAGAGAAACAGAGCATTGTCTCTGTCTGTAGTTTATGTTTTGTTTTTGGGATTTTACCAGAAAAATCCCCAACAATAACCATACATTAGCATTTTTATTACTGGATCAAATCCACAACAATGGAATATAATTTCTGAAAGATACATATGTGGAAAAAGAGCATAGCTCGGATATGTGTTCCTAGACTAAGGCTGAGGAAATTGGTCTTTCAAGCCCATTACCAGTCGAGTGAGATGGATAGATCCTCCACCTATGTTTAATGAGTATCACATTGTCGTCAAAGGTGGATGTGCTATCATGGGATGAAAGCATCAATAAAGGAAAATCTTCGGTCAAAAAGGTATACTCCCACATTTCGGAGGGCAACAAAGATGACCCGAGTTATTTGTGGTTTCAAAATATTTGGGGCTAGAATATTTCACAAAAATTGAAATGTTTTATTTGCCTCGTGGTACAGAGTAGAATCCTTATATGGGAAAATATGCAGAAAAGAGGCATTTATGGCGCAAGTAAATTTGCTCTTTATAGTGGATTTATAGAAGATGTATGGATGTAGTAGACTTGTTTATCTATTGTCCATTTGAGATTTCAATCTAGATAGGGGTTTTTTTAGATGGTCAATTTAAGGGCTAAGTGGGACAGGTCTATAGATTAATGTCTTTGACAATGGTTCAATGATTACAAGGAATATAAAGTGTTTCCTTGTTGAATTTAGCCTTCTGTGATCTATATCAAATTTACTGAGAAGAGTTTTCAGCGAAAATCACATCGTAATTCATTTGACAACGCGTTTCAAACCAATGAGCGTGGTTCATCCTCAAGACAAGTTGAAGAACCCGATCATGATTA
Source organism: Pinus taeda (assembly GCA_000404065.3). NCBI lineage: Eukaryota > Viridiplantae > Streptophyta > Pinopsida > Pinales > Pinaceae > Pinus > Pinus taeda. The sequence goes on from APFE031581050.1 coordinate 183,843, forward strand.
CATGTTAAATAGAGTGAAGAACCATATCATGGCTACATGTTAAATAGAGAGAGGAGGTCATCCAATGGCTATATTTGACTAGGCAACTAGATTGGACCAACAACTAAATTTGACTAAGAAACGGATATATTTGACTTGACAGCTAGAGCAAGGGATATAGAAAGAAAAAAATAATTTTAATTAATTTGTAAGTTAGTTTAGTTATATTTATTACCATTTTGAATAAAGGAAATGCTAGTAATTAACTATTAAGAGTATGAAACAATTAGTTATTAATAGGTATTTTTTATTATTAAAACTAAATAGATAAATAGTTAGTTAGTTTTAATAAAAACAAATGGATCTAGTTAAATACAAAAATTTAGTTTTTAGGGTAATAAATATAATAAAACTAACTCTTGATAATTAAATTTAAGAGTTAGTTTTATTATACTTATTACCCTAAAAATAAATTTTTGTATTTAACTACCAAGATCAATAACCTATGAATAGATCCATTTGTTATTATTAAAACTAACTAACTATTTATCTATTTAGTTTTAATAATAAAAATGAACTATTAATAGCTAATTGTTTCATACTCTTAATAATTAATTATTAACATTTCCTTTATTCAAATATGGTAATAAATATAACTAAACTAACTTACAAATTAATTAACTAATTATTTTTTCATTTCCCTATAGCTGCTTCTTAGTCAAATTTAGTCATTGGTCTAGTCTAGTTGCTCAATCAAATATAGTTGTTCCCTAGTCAAAAATAGCTATTGGATGATCTGCTAGCTTTATTTAGCATGCAACCATGATCTGGTTCTTCAATTTGTCTTGAGGATGAACCACACTTGTTGGTTCGAAAAGCCTAGACGAATAAATTACAATGTGATTTTCGCTGAAATCTCTTCTCAATAAAAGTGTTTCCTATCAAAAGAAGGGCGCAGTTCTATTCCAGGTTTGATCCAGTATTGAGTTTTTGCAAAAAGAATCTTCGAGCACTCAAGAAGCATTCAAATATGAAGGAATTTTTGGTTGTTATTGTCAATAGCACTGTATTTCTTTTGTACTTTTGAACTTGGAGGTATATGGCAGAGATAGGAGGATGGTACATAAATCAGATTCATAAGTGGTAAAGAGAGTAGCATAGAGGGTTAATTTTGTCGAAGAGTGTAAACAGTATATAATCCTGTGTATATGAAACTTCTTTTTAATAAAAGCAAGTGGTTTTTTATTTTATGTTAGAGTAGCATAGAGGGCTAATTTTGTCACAGAGTGTAAACAGTTCATAATGCTGTGCATATGAAACTTCTTTTTAATAAAAGAAGTGTTTTTTATTTTATGAAGAAAATAATAGAAGTATTCTATATACTTGAACACAATATTATCTTGCGAGTAGTAAGATAATCTTACACCAATGACACCATTCCCGGACATACCTTCAGATTCAGGATTGTATCCTTTTCGCCTTTTGAATATTTTGTGGAGTTCAATAGCACCGATCCATGACAACCCTCCAGCCACTTGAACGTTTAATTTATTGATCGAAAAGATGCTAGAAATGACATGCTCCTTCAATGCAGCATGATCAGGAGATAGATACATAGCAGGGATGTAAACTTAAAATATTCACTCTAGGGGTGTAAACTTAAAATATTCACTCTAGACGGCCATGAAAATGGATTTTCTATCTACTTAATGAAACTGCAATTTCAGCTAGGTAGCCTGGTCAGTTGCAGTGGAGTTAATGTCGAGGGAGACGTAATTGTAGAACCAGCGTGACAGCTTAGTCCCTGTGATGTTTGTAAGAGAGTAATTTCCAGCTTGATATTGACTTAAGCCGTGCAGGTTTGATAATGCAAATAAAGTACACATTTAAAATTTCAAACTTAATTACATAGCAATTGTTTTTAAATGTAAGAGAATAATTTCCAGCTTGATATTGACTAATCTGAACTACCGCACATGTTTGATAATGGAAATAAACTCGTTTAAAACTTGAAAATTAATTACAGCGCAATTGTTTTCAGAAATTATCAGAAAACTTCCAGCCATACGTTTATATAAGTCCATAGATCAAATTACAAAGTAACTGAAAACATGTTAAAAATATAATATATATAAATATATATATATTTTGGGAATTTGTTTTTGATTTTTTTTTTTTTTAATTCTGTTAAATTAATTTGGGTTAAATTGGTGTTTTTGTTGGTTTAATTTTTTTTCTTTAAATATACAAATAAAATTAACATATTAAAAAAAATTAATTTACGAATCAAATTAGGAATTCCAACAAATTCCTGGATTCTGAACAGATTTAACCTAAAATGTGCACCAAAAAAACCAAAACCAATAACGGTTTCTTTTCGGTTTTAGTCTCACAGCATTTATAATGGTTGATATTTATCATGTCTTAATAAACGATTTAGATGCAACCGACGGCATTCTTCAATGAAGGATCAAAGGACAAGGAAAAACAGGTTCGTTAAAGGAATGTTCTCAGAATGAACGTCTGTCTCACCAAAACATGTGAATGTGAATGAAGTATTTGCTTTTTTTTTATTTACGTGTCAAATATGAAGATAGTGATAAGTCTTTAGCTTCGTTGGAACACAACTTTGGAAGAGATCAAAATATTGTTAAAAATTGTAATTTTCCGTATTAAATAAAATGAAATTTACTGGTCAGTAATTTTTATCCTGAGGTCTCCTGAACCAACTTACTATTCTCAAATATTCTCCATTATAAAAAATAAGTTGATAATCAAATATCATATGTAGGTAATTATAATATTTTAATAATATGATGTTTTTATTAGTTTTATACACAATTTTTTTTCCGAAGAAAAAACGAACTTTTTATTAAGAAAATAAAAAGTTACATTGCATATGCTGAGCATTTCCAGATCTGCTGATTCATTGACCATGCAACCAATCAAAGCTCTCCTTGCTGTCATTTTGATCTACTGTTTTCAGAGAAAAATCTTGTTGTAGGAAGATGTTCTATCAGCTGTTTTTAGCTACAGCCGTGAGCAAAAATCCTCCCCGAGTGACGCTGTTTTAAAACAAAATACATCTGATCTAAGGGTCTCCTCAACAGAGAGGAAAACAACCCATATAAGCGTAATTAAACCATGTCATAAGCATAACCAAAAAATAAGTTTATAGAGTCTGTAGGAAATGTCTGATTTTTAAAAAAACTATGCATGAAGAAAAGTAAAGTATTAAAGGAGATGCAACAACAGCTGTAAGTTATGTATATGGCGGCACATCTGTTGTCTGAAGCTGTCCTTGGCACTCTTCCACTATTTTCCAGCCTCCCAAAGTTTGCTGTAAACCTTCCTTAGAAAGCTTGTCCGCGGATTCATTGCTGTCCTGTAGATATGGCATAGAGAGAAAGTGTTAAATGATGATTTTAATACCTGCAGTTCTTCAAGCATGGGTTTCAAAATTTGGTTTTTGCAAGTGCTCTTTCCGTTGACCCAATTTATAACGTTAAGGGAGTCACCAAAGACCTGAATAGTGAAGGTGCTTCTTTGAATTAGCCAACATAGGAGGAGTCTCAGAGCTGACAGTTCGACAAAATTGTTCGATCCTGACCCCAATCCAACCGAGGATTTGAGGGAATGGTTTGTATTTAGATGGATGATAATACCAGCTCCTGCCTGGTTGTTTTGAGAGGCTCCTTCAAAGAAAGCTCAGGGGATGCTCTCGTTGATTTGCACTGTTTTATTAACTTTTTGGGATTTTTTCTCCTCTGGTTCTGGTATAGAGTTGTAGATGGCAACCACTTGAGTGGCAGTGACATTTGTCGGAGTATCCTTATCTTGAAAAATGCTTCTGTTCCTAGCCAACCAAACGCCCCTGCAGATGATGGGCAGAAGATTCCTCATGTTCCCATCCGGAAATTTATGCCACCAGTTTGACCAAGCCTCATCCAGGTTCCCATTGCCCCAATCAAACCTTTTATTCATTAGGTTCTCTACCTCTCCCCAAATGTTTTTTGTTCCAATGCAATTTAGGAAAAGATGGCTAATTGATTCCGCTTCCTCTTTACAGAGAGTGCATCTCCCAGGTCCGTGCAAGAATCTAGACTGAAGAATATCCCAGGTTGGGATTTTCCTTCTAAGAAGGCACCAGAAGAAGAGTTTGGCCTTCGCAGGACAATTTAGATTCCAAATATGTTTCGACCACCACTCTGGTCCTCCCCATCCCTTCTTGGATAGTATGTATTTGTATCCTTCTTTTGGTGTATAATCCCCAGTTTCTCCATGGGCCCAAAGCAAGCTGTCTAGACTGTCTTTGATCCTAACATTGGAGCGGAGAAGTTCTTGGGTAAATGAGCGCCATTCATTCCACCACCTTTGATTCAGATAAAGGTCCCCTCCATCTTTCCATGCCTGATTCCACATGCTTGATTGTCCTACCTTTTCCACCTGGTCTAGACTAAAAATGTTCTTTTCTTCTAGATGCCTGATTAGTCCAGGTGAGAAAGCATAGTTTTCATTGCATCCTACCCATGGATCTTTCCCAATCTTCAGATTTCTGCCATTCCCGATCTTCCAAGCCAATCCTTGTTCTATTATCTTGAAAGATTCCACCATTGCCTTCCATATCACAGAGACATTTTTCTTGTTCTTGACCGGGTTTCTTATCCAATCTTCCATAGGGATGGGGTCAATATATTTCCTTTTTACCACCGTGGTCTATAGGTTTTCCATCTTTATAAGTCTCCATCCCGATTTTTCTACCAGAGAGAGACTAAAGTCGGGAAGACTTTTTATCCCCCATCCTCCTCATTCCTTCGACCTTGCCACTTTTTCCCAGGCCACCCATGGAAGCACCGAGTTATCCTTTGAGCCGTCACATAAGAATCTGCTGCATAGTCTTCTGATCTTTTCCATAATGCCTTTGGGAACCCAAGTTAAAGCTGCCCAATATACTGGGATAGCCAAAAGCACTGATTTGATAAGGGTCAGTCTCCCCGCTCTAGAGAGCCATTTGTAACTCCAATGGGAAATTCTGGATTCTATCTTTGCAATCAGCCAATTCCAGTCCTCTTTTTTGTAAGCATTTGGTTTTAGCCAGAAGCCTAGATACTTGAAAGAGAGGTCCAAGGTACTAGGATGGAAAGAGAAGGAGGATTGAAGTCTTATCCTCTCTTGTGCTTCTATACCTATCATTATCAGCTGCGATTTTCTGGAGTTTATCTGCATTCGTGTTGCTTTTAGAAATAGCTCTAAAATTATTTGTAATTCATTTATCTCAATTAGCTTAGTACTTGTGAATATCAAGATATCATCTACAAAAAGGAGATGAGAGATAAATAAATTAGTGGCTACTTCAATACATTTTACCTTCCCCTCCCTTCTGGCCTTGTGAATCAGCTGGCTGAGGCCCTCTACCACTAACAGGAAGAGAAGAGGGGACAGGGGGCATCCCTGCCTCAGGCCTTGTTGTCCTTTGAAAAAGGAAGAAGTTGCTCCATTGATAAGAATTGCATAACTGACATTCGAAATACAAGCCATGATCCAACTGATGAAATCATTCTTAAAACCAAGATGAGTTAGAAGTAACCTGATATATAACCAGTTTATTCTGTCATATGCTTTGGATAAATCAATTTTAATGATAGCACCCTTCCTGTTCTTCTGTCGGACACTATGCATGACTTCCTGAGCAACTCCTATTGCTTCGTGTATTTGTCTTCCCAATAAGAAGCCGAATTGCTCCATTGAGATGTGCCACGACATAATAGGTTTGATTATGTTCGCAATCACCTTTGCTATGATTTTATAGATGCTGTTACATAACGAAATTGGCCTGAAGTCCTCAAAACTTTCAAGAACTTCCTTCTTTGGGATGAGGGCTATAAAAGTAGCATTAAAGGGGCTATAGAGCTCACCTTTTTCCCTGGATTCTTCCACCACATCAGTGATTTCGCTCCTATTAGATCAAAGAAATGGAGGAAGAGTTCAATGGACCAACCATCTGGCCCAGGACTTTTCTCTTTTGCCATGGATTTTATTGTTGATTCTACTTCCTCCTTTGTTACCTGGCATTGAAGGTCCTCCGCTTCATCCTCCTCAAGGAACCTTGGGAAGCATTGGGCAGTCTTTATTACCTCAGCAATTGTGGTCTCTCTTGGATCTGTGAAAAGATTTTGGAAATTTCTTTTTCCTAGCTCTGAGAGGGATTTGAAAGTCTGCACTTCCCTTCCTTCCTCATTTTTTAGAGCCCAGATGGTATTTGCAGACTTCCTCCCTTTAGCATAATTGTGAAAGAATTTGGTGTTTTCATCCCCAGCCTTTAGCCAAATTGCTCTACTCTTTAGTCTCCATTCCTCCTCTTTAGCCAACAGAATTTGGTTCTTGGTTTTCTCAAGGTGAAGAATTTTATCCTTTGAAACTTGAGACTCATATCCATCCTCTTCTATGCTTTCCATCTTTTTAAGCTCCTCACATACCTTAGTCAATTCCTCATTCTGGGCTTTCTTTCTGGCTTTTTCCCAGCTTATGGTGGCTTTCTTCAATCTTTTGAGATTATCCATAAACAGGAAACCTTTGTCCTCTTGGGCATTTGCATCAGGGTGCTTCCATGTTTTCTTGAAAAGATTGATAAAGGAATCATCTTGTAACCAGGAAGAATTGAATTTAAAAGGAGTAGGAGGTTTTGGAGGAGGGATAGAGAATTCTAAGAAAACTGGGAATTGATCCGAGCATCCTCCTTCTTCAATCCATTGTCGGAACATAGGAATCCGGGTTGCTAGCTCTTCATTAATGAGAAAACGGTCCAGCCTTTTTGCCACTCTAGCATCCCCTGTTCTCCTGTTCCTCCAAGTCGGCTTTAATTTGAGCAGATTTATATCAATTAGATTGTTAACGGAGAACATATTTAAGAAAAAATCAGACAGGGGGTCTTCCCTGGCCGAGGGGCACCAAGCCTCCGCTCTTCCTATAGAGAAATTTAAATCCCCTCCCAGCACCAAGCTTTTATTCTGCAAGAAAGATTTTGACATCAACCCATTCCAGAAAGACACCCTCTCTTGGCAGGGCCCATATACATTGCAGATGGTGAGGGGAAAAGCAAGATCCGTGGACTGGACCTCCATTCCCATCGCTTGTTTCGTCCCCCACTGATTCCTAGCCTTAATTCTTCCTTCCCTGTAACCTATTGCCAAACCTCCTGAGTGACCCTCAGAGTCAATAGCTGAAAATCTCCATCCAGGCATTAAGGCATTTAATGTTGTTTCCACTTCAACTCCTTTACCAAGGGTCTCCTGAAGGAAGAGAATGTCTGTTTTAGAATTTAGAAACATTTCCCGAATGGCCAGTTTTTTGGGCTTACTGGCTAAGCCCCTACAGTTCCAAGAGGTCAAGATCATTTTATAACCTCTTCCGAGGTCTGCACTGCTCTAAGCACCCCTGTGATAGACTCTTGTTTTGCATCTACAACATCAAATTTTGCTTTTATCTGAGCCATGGAGAGGTTGGATTTTCAGCCTCGTTTTTTCCTTGATTGACTTTGGGAGGGAAGCGAACCAGTACCACCTACAGACACTGAGGTAATTGGCTTGTTGTCTAGGGAACGGAGGTTGTAAGGGCATGAAGGGAGAACGACCGAGGGACCAGGTTCAAAGGAAACACCTTCACTATTCAGGTCTAGGGACGACATAGCAACCGAGAGTTCATCAATTCCAGTTCCATCGGGGTTTTCATGAAGTTTTAAGGATATATCATTACTATTTGAAAGAACATGCGTACATGGAGGAGATTGGCCAAAACAAAGATCCACAGAATCAGAAATATGAAGAGGAGGAGGGGTTGGATCAATGCACATACCCATTGCTCCATCGATAGGCAGTGTTGACCCCTCAGGAAGCTCTGCTTTTGCCGGGGAGATCTCCAATTCCAACTCTTTATTCTTGGAAGAGGGCGCAGGATCCTGCAATGCTGAGTCCGTCATAAGCTCCTTTTGTGCCGCGGTCTCCATATTTGCCTTTGCCTGATCTGTAGGGGGCTCCTTTCCTTGCGAGAGGTGGTTAGGGTTATAAGTTGACTCCCACTGCATATTTACCTTCTAGTATTTCCGCCTGCGCCTTCCAAGGGGGCATTCTTTGGCCAGGTGCCCGTATTCATGGCATATGTGGCACCTGAAGGGCAGGTATTCATAGTCCAAGATCTGTTCAAACACAAAATTCCTGTATTGGAGATTAATCTTTTTTGCCAATCCTGCGTCTGGTTTCAAGATGACTAATATTCGTGCCATGGCTCTATTCCGGGTTTCCTGAAAAGACATATCGGCTCCCAAATAGATGCCCAGTCTGTCCCCTATAGCTTTAAAAATAGACTTAGTCCATAGGAACGATGGCAGCCCCGGTGCCCTGACCCAGACCAGAAAGATATCTGTTTTTTTGCAGACGGCATCAAACAAAGGTGTCCATTTCTTCATGAGAACTGGGATGTTCCCTATTACCCAATTCCTTGCACACACCCAATCAACTGCCTCTTTGTTCTTGAACTGGAGCATAAACCATCCTTTCGCTAAGGTTGATGCTTCGAAGGCCCTTTCTTGACCAGATGACCAGTGCTTTTCTCCCAATTCTTGGATGAAGCCAGGAGTGGACTTCTTCCCTCGTGCCCTACCCACCACTGTACATTCAACCACCTCCAACGCTTCCTCAATGCTCACTTCCATACCCAGAACCAGGTTCCCTTCCAGTTCCTGTTAACCAATAGGTCTCTGTTTTTTCTGCTTCTCCCCTTTTTTCTTCCCGTCGATGTCTTCCTCCCTTACCACCTTGTTTATAACAAGCCCTTCCAGACTAGGGTTTGATTGGTTGTGCCCAGACTCAGGTCTAACTGGTATTGGAATGTCTTGGGTCTCCCGTAACAAATTTGCATGGGATGGGAGGGTTACCTGAAGGCCCGGGGCTTCTGCATGTGATGCCTTTTGTGGATCCGAGGAAAATTCAGACGCTTCTTGTGGCCGCCCTCCATTCCCTTTCGACAACCTTTGCTCTTTTCCAATGGAAACCCTTGTTAATGCTGGCAATCTACCCGCCCTTTTTTCACCCGCCTGTTCTGCACTAGAAATGAAGTTCACAATATCCTCTAAACCCCCAAATAACACTAGCTCCATAGTGATCGATTTCCCTTTGTCTCCTTGGCTCGGATGGTGGTAAGCTGCATGCAATGTATCCTTGACTGGTTTGGCCGACTGTTGAAGAACTTGGAGGTCTTGGTGAAGCAATGCATTCTTGTCATAGCCCTGAGTCAGTTGGTAGAATGTTTGGTTGATCCTGAGCGTTTCCGGCGAGAGGGAGCCGGATCTGAAATTCCCTGCAGCTCCAAAATACCGATCGATGTTTTTTGTTGTCGGGTCTTTGTCCCATACCGACAGGATATCCTCCATAACCGGGTCCAGATCCACAAGCTCATTGGAGCTAACCATGGTTACTATGCTTCTCAGGGTTGAACGCGGAGGCGGTTTTTTTCCCAGCACAATACTCAATGGAATTTTGTTTTACAGCGGATTTTTTTAACTTATGATCCCAGCTGTCCGCCTTGGGCTGCATAATACCTCCAGCTGCCCTTTCAACTTTCACTGACTTCTGATAACCCCTCCGCGTCGTACATTCGTCCACCGGATGTCACTGCCAGGGTATTCCCTAACCCTAGATCAGTCAGGCCTAGGTTTCGTCCAGAGGTTCCATGATCGAAACCTCCTCATCGCCATCCTTTCGTTTTATACACAATTTAACTGATTTAGGATTTCTCAAAATTTTTGTTTCTTTATCAAATTTTTTTATTTTTTTATCAAATATTGTTATATTAGCGTATAGATTCTCAATTTTATAGGTAAAATATAAATATTTTGTAAATATTATAAAAACAACTTTTCTATTATTTATTTTTACTTTTACTACTATATTAACCTACAAATTCTCAATTTTACAAAAAAAACATAATTTACAATAAAACATAAATATTTATTAAATATTTAATTTATATGATTATGTTAATAACACCCCAAAAAATTTGATCAGGAATTACATGTTATACCTAATCATGATAAAAAAATATTGCCCACTAATGAGACTGCCATTATGATTTAGTATTTATACAATCCCTAATTGTGCCAATCTGATTGACGTCAGAGGTTATTTGAAGGCCAAGAGAAAGCAGTGAGCACATGATAATATTTATTCACGGCTCACCATTAATTAAGCTGCCCAACCGGAAAAAAAAAAAAAAAAGAACAGTGAGAAACGATCTTTTTATCTCGTCCATGGAAATTAAATTTTACAAATTTTTTATAATTAAAAATATTTTAATTCATTAAATTTGGTAAGTGATTTCCATAATAGTTTTTATCTTCTCCATTTAAATTTAAATTTCTTAAATCAATATATTAATTTTTGTAAAACATTATTGATATGATTTCCTTAAATAATATAACATTATCTATAATAGTATTAAATGAATATATAATATAACATCGTAATCTCATTCTTATTCCTTAATTAAAAATGTTATTGATTTATTTTCCTTCTGAAAGCATTAAAATTATTTATAAAATTAAATATACTCGCAATTTATTTTAAAATAAAAATAAGAAATATTTCACAACAAGATCATCTATTACCCACTTATTTATTTTATAATGCAAGTATTCCTTCCCTATGATCAAAGCTATTATAATTAAAAAATTCTAGAGATAGACATAGATTACGTAGAAAATTAGATAGGATAGAAACAAAAGAGTTCAAATCAAGATGATGTCTTCACAGTATTATAGACTTTTACACACAAATTCTAAAATAATAGAAATCGCCAAAAAGGATGATTTTTTTGCTCAAAGAGCTACTTTCGTTTTTGAACATGTTCAGAAAACACAACCGTTCAAAGAAAATCAAAGCTAATAATGCCATTCTATGGAAGGAACACATCGATGAAGTATACTGCCACTCACATGCAGTGACTCGTAACTAGGAGTTCAAAAGTAGTGGCATCTGCTTAAACAGAAGATTTCAAATGGCGATACAATAAATTAGCTTCCCTCTGTCCCAGTTATTGTTAATATTTTGTACAATTCGAAGGTTATCTCACATATAAAACTGTACACTCCTGCCCCAATCTTTTGTGAATGTTTGTATATACAACACGCTTTCGTTAAGATCAAAGCAGCGTGCAAGTCTTCCCATATTTATGGATATTATATACGCATCGAACCACTAGTGCACAGATTAAGGACGCTTAACATACTTGAAATTTAAAGCCAACGCAGAGATTTCACATGACACGCAGAAGCCGAGGGCAAAGCTGCGACGAAGGCGGAGAAGAATGCGTTCGAAAAAAAAAAAAATATATATATATATATATATATATATATATTTCACAAGAGAGAAAATAAGATGTTTTTTAATTGCATCGCATTTATATATATATATATTCTTCCGTAAGAAAATAAGTGTTTTTAATTGCATCGCATTGCTAGTCTCCGACATTTTTATTAGTTTTTTCAAATGTAAATTTTTTAGCGTGCAGCCTATCTTTAATCGATAGTCAATTTCGAAAAAAAAATTATATATAAAAATTCAAAATTTATATAACTAAATTATTAGGTTATTTAATGATGATGTTTAAATTCACTAAGACCAATGTCTTCTATCTAATTTCAAGAAAAGAAAAAGAATGTAATTGGGGTTTTTTAAAATCTTGTTTCTACAATAAAAAAGAAGGGAAAGAAGGGCTTCAAGATCACTATAGTTGGGTTGGTTTAATAAGTCAAGAAGATTGGAAGTGTGGCAGATGTTAGGGAACTGAGAGCCGATATGAGTAAGAGTCCAGCAGTCTCAACGGAAGTGTATTTTATCTTCCACCTTCTTAGTATCCCAAATCTCACGGATTCTAACGTTGAGGGAATCTTGGGAGTAGACCACCACTTGGTTTCACTTTGAAGCTCATGAGAATTAGGTCTTATCCTAGCGATTGTTTATCTTTTCTTTGTGCTTGTCAACACTGAAAGATAATTTTGGTTATAGAGGGTGCAATTATTTATCTTTTTTTAGTGCTTGTCAACACTGAAAGATAATTTTGGTTATAGAGGATGTCTTGATGACCTGCTTATAATATCTTAACCTCCTTTTACCCTCCAACTCCTTATTATCCCACAACTTGTCATTAAAATTGGAGGTAATAATATCTTCGACACCATCCTTACTTCCCATAATGATCTCTTTCTTAATCCCAATAATTACGGTGAGACTTAAAAATCCTTATTCCACCCACATCATTATTATTATTGCCTATTTCGTCCATGCTAAAATTCGAAAAAAAAATTATACATACAAACTCAAAACTTATATCAACTAAACTACGACGTTGTTATTATTATTGGCGGAGTGGACCCTCTAACAACGGATGACGTAAACAATGAGGAGATATGACAAGTGCAGCGATGTAGTCAATGACGTTTGTGACAGATATGGCAGAGGAAGGGAAGTCGCAGGGGAGCAGAAGGTAAGAGGGATATTTTTATTCATTGTTTAAACCTCAACTCAAGGGATGAATAAAGTACATTGAAAATAAAATTTACTGAAGTGGCATAACAGGTCCCCCGATCATGCTATGAAAAGCCTCCGTTGCAATTACCTCACGCCAGTTCCTGTTGGTATTGCTCAACGGTAAGCGTGTGGTTTAGACATCTTTGGAAAAACCAGCTGGTCGCGTGTCCATAGAGGAAATTTATTGGAAAAATCATGGCCGATCCTGGTTTTGTCCCTGGACTTATTGGTGTGGGCATACAGATGATAATCAACCAAATACTTGGGCACATTAACATTGCCCTTCGCTGCCGGAAAGTCTTGGACGCTCTGAAAGACAAATTAATGAGAATTGAGCCTATTGTCGTGGAGATCCAGCATTGCCGGCTGACATTGAACCAGCACAAAGATGAGGCTTCAGCTGTGAACAAATGGCTTGAAGAGCTGGAGGCTCTTCTCAATCAAGCATCAAAAATTGTGCATCAGTGTACGATACCAATGTGGGATGTTGTTTCTCGATATCAAACCAGCAAGAAGGTCACCGATTTGGTTACAGATATCGACAAACTGCTAACACTGTCTCCTCTGGCTCACATGGTCCAAACTCAAAAGCAAATTCGGAATATTATGGAGGGACAAACGCAGATTAATAAGAATATAGAAGCTTTGGCTGCGTCTTCAAGCAGATTTACAATCATTTCCCAAACGACACATGCTCCAATGGGTTTGAGGGCTAAGTTGATTGACGAACCCCTTTCGTGGGACAAGATAAAGTTTTTGCAAATCTGGAGAAAATAGTAATAGATGATGTAGTTAGCAACATTGGCGTGCTTGGCAAGGGTGGATCGGGAAAAATTCTGCTTCTCAAGCAACTCTTCAAGAGTGAAAAGGTGCGTAATCACTTTAGCGACGGTTTATTACTTTCGCTCACAGTTTCGCAAAATCCAACTATTAAAAGTCTGAGGAATGAGCTCTGCACACAAATAACCTTGCAAAAAAATGTGGATTTGGGTAAAAATATGGACGAAGATGATGTAAAAATATGGTTAAATGAGACACTGCAGCATAATTGCAAGTTTGCTTTGTTCTTGGACGATGTTGTTGAAAATTAATTCCAACTTCGCATCGGCAAAAGAGTGCAGTGATTTAGCGATAAACACTCCAGCGATTAAGAGATCGCCGATATCGCATCGGCGAAATGGCAGCTAAAGTTTTGTTATTTGCGATGTGCAATCGCCGATAACCCGGACCCGACGATGGCATTAAATCCCTTTGATAGATTATCGGGTCCACAAATATTTCGCTATCCGGAAAACCAAGTGGGCAGTTCTTTTTTCATGCGATATGTTATGACCCGATATCCTGGACCCGATTGGTATTCAACACTTTGCTTAATGTTATTTCGGGTCCGCCAGTGGGTTGTTTTATGTTTTTTTTCTTATACAAATTTCAGGCATATATTATAATATATATATCAGAGGTATCGGGGCATGTAGTGATCGGGATTTCGCAATCGGGGGAAACCATGGGTGCACATATGTGTGCCATGCGATGAAGTCCGGACCCGATAGAGTTCCTAAAGTATATTGTATAATGTTGATGTAAAGGCCTGAAAAATAATTTTGACGTGAAGTGAAAGTTTTCCTACCGCCGTTTATCTCAGTAAAACAGTAAAAGCAATTTACTGTGGATGGTAAGTTCTTTGGTGAAGTTTTTAATTTTGTTCCAGCGGGAGTATCGGTAAGCCAGTAAGACCATTAAATTTTTACTGTCTTCTTTTACGGCAGTATGGAGATGCAAGTACTTTCTCCCATAGTCATATATTAATGTATTTTTTGGTAAATGAATGTAGTGAGAGGGAAGCACAGCAGTGCGCATGTAATGTTCTATATATGCAAACTGATCCACTCAGCAGCGTGAGAAAAAACTATCCATATGTGATTTTTACACAGAAGTGTATATGTATTGGTGAATCCCTCTGTGAGAGATGAAGATCATAGTGTGTAATTGCAATTTTTTTTTAATAGAAATTGTTGGTGTGTGTGTGTGCAAACTCTGTCCTCTGTGCTCATTTCTTTTATTTCCGCTGTGTTAAAAAGACCCTGTGGAAAAACAGAGCATTGTCTCTGTGTGTGAACTTTTATTGTTGTTTTTGGGATTTTACCAGAAAAATCCCCAACAGTGGTATCAGAGCAGGATTAGGCTCTTTGAAGACATTCAAAGAAGCTGTAGGAAGGATTTTTGTTGCAGCAACTTCTCCAGCAAAGTGAAGACTCAGCAAAAGAATCCATGTATCTCTCAGACTAGTTTATGTGTTACTGTTGAAAGAACAGTTAGTATTTTAAATACACAGTCAAGGATTTAGAGGCATAGCTGAGAATGCAAGGGATGGCTAGCACAACCACTAGTATGGGTTTGTTTAACCCTCAATTCCCACAGTTTAATGGGACAAACTATGACTATTGGGCAATAACCATGAAAGCCCTATTTGCCTGTCAAGATTTATGGGAACTTGTTGAAGATGGTTTTGATGAACCAGCAAATGAGAATGAGTTTAACAGATTAACTCAGGCAGATAAAGACCTATTGAAGAGCAATAGGAAGAAGGATTCAAAAGCCCTTGTATTTTTGTATCAAGCATTAGACAAGAGTGTGTTTCCAAGGATAGCAGGAGCTAAGACATCCAAAGAAGCTTGGCAAACACTCAAGACAGCCTACCAAGGCATGGACAAAGTGAGGACAACAAAACTACAGTTGCTGAGGAGAGATTTTGAGAATCTGTGCATGAAGGAGTCAGACAATATTGACTCATTCTTCACACATGTAATTGGTTTGGTCACACAAATGAGGACTCATGGAGAAACAATTGAAGAAAGGAGGATTGTGGAGAAAATATTGAGGGTCTTACCCTCAAAGTTTGATGCTATTGTCACCACCATTGAAGAGACAAAGGATCTCTCAAACGTTTCAGTTGATGAGCTACATGCATCACTGATAACACATGAGCAGAGATTGAGTAGGAATGAAAACTCGTCTCTAGAACAAGCCTTTAAGACCCAGATGTCCTTTGGAAGAGGAAGAGGTCAAGGCAGAGGAAACAAGAGAGGAAGAGGCAGAAGTCAGAACAGAGGTGGAAGAAGCAGCCCAGCAAATGCTCAAGGAAGAGGCAGCAACTCAAATCAGAACCAAGGCTAAGGCAGTAGCCAACAAAGAGAACAACATCATGCTCAAGGACAAAGGTATGAAAAATCCAATGTCCAATGTTATTATTGTAAAAAATATGAGCATTATGCCAGTGAATGTAGGAAGAAGCAGCATGATATGAGTAATAGACAAAATGCAAATGTTACTAGAGAAAACATCAGCCAAAATAATG